>MU795205.1:0-41889 GCA_027886305.1 Lentinula aff. lateritia | reverse complement strand
TTATGTATATAAAGCCAGCTCCCCACTACCTGGTCCCTTATCTTGACCTCTCTGTCATTATCTTGGGACCAGGTATGTGTTTACTTAGTATTACCAATGACTACGATACTCAATATATCTCTGTCATTATCTTGGGACCAGCCTGTCCACGCTTCGCTCAGCTGCTCTGCTTCGACTGTTTACTCAGTTGCTCCGCACCGCCGCCCCGCTTAGTCACTCCGTCGCTGACGCTTCGTGACACCAACCTCCCTTGACCAATTCTAAAGCTCCCCAAATGTCTACTGTTTTGGTAAGCCAACCTCTCCAATAACTCCCTCAAGCTCCCTACTTGCTCCCCAAGTACTTATAAGCAACATTGAAGCTCCCTACATTGTCTACTTCTGTATCGCTTCTCCATTGCCCCCTGCACCACTCGAGAACACCAACCTCAACCTCCTCTCATCCTGGGACTATCTCCCGGGCTCCCCACTTCTCATTAGGAGCTTCAACTCCTATAGCCTCACATTGTGACCACTCAAACAGTCTACATTGATGTCCTGAGATCTTGCAGCACACCAGCCCTCAATTGTCATAACACATTCCTAGTCTCAATTTGACATCTCGTGTTGGCTATTGTCCTAGGGACCTCCCTGGACCTCTCAGGAACCTCCTCAAGGGTCATACTTAATGCCCTTGTACTTCCATTAGGTCATTCCAGTCCTCGGTCACAGTTCCCGTAGCTCCCTTCGAGCTCCAGCTTGCTCCTAGCACGCTACAACATAAACTACCAATATTAACTACACCTACAAAACCAATTCTGACCCAGGTCTTACATCATCAGGATGGCAATATTTGTGCATAATGTTCTAACTCAATGACAACACTTTCTAGACCTTTCTATCCTCTGGCTCAGACTCTCTCTCATTACCCAGGCTGACCTAACAATGGATCTTATCAAATCTTATTGCTCACCGAGAGAGCAACTCCAATAAGCAGCACAATTCCATTGTAAGAATCATTTTGAAAGTAGTTTGACCTATTTTTGTTCTAACTTTACTTTCACTTTGCACTCACTGTAGTCTGTTATTTCTGAGTAGGATGAGTACTCGCTACCAGAGAGGTACCTGGGCCCAGCTGTTTCCTTATGGGACCTCATCCATTGACGGAGCCGCATGTCTATCTATCTATCTTAGACAGCATAAGGAGTTGTAGTTCTTGTTATAACAACCATCACTTTCAATAAAATTTCAAGGATTCAGGTATGCACCACAAGTCAAAATACATATTACAGCCTGATCCATCAACGTAAATAGGTGTACAAAGATGATTACTGAACATGACGGCTCTGTCACTTCCTGGTGTTGCTGCTTTTCCCTTCCCCCTTCCCCTTCCCCTTGCCCTTCTTGCCCTTACCAGCCATGTCGTTATCATTACCCTCCTTTCTGGCATTTTGAGCATTCCCAGGACAATGATTAACATGTACATTTCTGTCACTGACAACATAGGCCTGGCCACATACAGAGCAGCTTTCAAATCCATCGGCTGTTGGGATTATATTTCGTCCACTAGAGGGGCCTGCTGCATTCGAATGATGACTCCCGAGACTTAGATGCCCGACAACGTATTTGTTCTCGTCGGTAGATTTCTTAGATTCATCGGATACATGGTCACCACTCCCACTCCCATTGCTAGATGTATTGTCCAGTTGACCATGTCTACGCAATCCCCCTCCATGAATAAGCACCGGGACTCCGGGGGCCATCGGCGCTTGAGCGGTTCGCCCTCGTTGTGGTTGCGGATGCAAATTAAAAACTTCGGGTGAAGGAGGGCTATAGCCATGAGAATGCAAGGGGCCTTCATTCCGAGCATAATTATAAGATGGAGGAACTGCACCAGCAGGAAGCTGACCGAGGGTAACTGGAAGCCCTTCGAGAACTGAGTTACTTTGAAAATTAGCATGACGTTGGTGTCCAAGTCCGCTGGGGAAACCTGATTGTTTAAATTCATGATGAGATAAGCATGGTGAACGCAACGAGGAACATGAAATTTAACTGACCTTGAAATCTCGGAGAGGTCTCGTGAGCTCGGTCGAATGCAGGGCCTTGCCAACCTGTAGCGCCTTGAGTAGGACCGGCACCTGCACCTTGAGCAGAAGGAACATGAGGGAAGGCTAGAATACCATTGAGATACATGAAAATTCAAGTATACCGTAAACATTCAACTGACCTGCAGTGTTTGCAGTTTGTTGATGGGCACCCTGGACATTACCACCACCGGGAGGTGCGGGATAACCATGGGGCACATAGCCTGTATAGTTACCAGTATATCCTGGATAAGGATGAGTCTGATGCTGTCCATAGTTAGCTCCAGGTGGTACATTGGGGTAATAAGCAGGAGGAGCTTGGTTATGACCAGGTGGTACATTGGGGTTATGACCGGGAGGGGCATTAGGGTTATAAACGGGAGGGGCATTGGGGTTATAAACGGGAGGGGCATTGGGGTTATTACCCGGCGGACCTTGACCAGGATAGTTATACGGATAGCCATAATTGCCTCGACCAGCCATGATAAGCTACGACAGCGAAGAATTAATCCGGTGGTCGACAAAAGGAAGGTAGGCTCACTAATGTGTAAAGACGGAAAAAAGTAGAGAGAAGAGAGAGAACTGAAAATGCGATTGGGCTTTTTCCAGCTCGATGAAATTTGCTCTTCTGTCTAGGGTTTTTATAGGAGCAGGAAGGGTTTGCGAGTGTTGTTGACCATACTATTTCTGGACGAGAGGAGTCAAAATCCTGCGATAGAAAGCGTGGTAGATAGAATGACTTGAGGTCCATCGAAATAAGGAAATTGTGGCGCTATGTAGATTGACTCATGGGTAGGAGGGAATTAATGTTCAGATTTAGCACGCGAATATTCATAGATATTAGTTATGCCAACGAAGTTGTAAACGTTGAGACACAAATCAAATTTGAATGTACACGGGAGTGAAGGGGGGCTAAGGGCATGCAGTACAGTTAGCAGCAGCTTGTGTAGCGGGGGGTCGAAATAGTAACTGCACAGTGAAGTGTAGAGACCGAGCTCCGAGAGACCAAGAGCGAGCATCAGAGAGTCATACAAGGACCCACAACCGATTGACGATCTCGGAAGCATCAGCTTGAACCGGGGGACCATCATTACAGGAATGTTTTGGGCATGAGACCTAGTATTTTCAGAGATAGACAAAATGCTATGAAATTCTATGTCCCGCGACTCCCCGCGCTCTCAGCCAGCGCTGAGCTAGCTCACCTGAATCATGATGCAGATGAGATTCAGTCTCAGCGGCGAGGTCATTATCGCATGATAACAGACATACCAAATTAATCTTTTCACGACACAGATATTGAGTAGAGTCAATTGAGTTTGTTCGAAAAGACCGCAGAAAGTATCGAGTCCCGGAGATAGCCGCGGTACGATGGCCTGTAAAGGGGAGTCAGCGAGTCAAAAGTCGACCCGTGCACAAGTACATACATACCTCTAGGTTCTGATTAATCTGAGACAAATCTCTAACGAAATTTTGGTGTAAGTATTCTGTTTTTGGGACAAAGACCGCATGTTTTTTGAAAGACATCATTGTGATAATGACTCGATTGACTAAAATTATATATTCGGTTGAAAGGATTTTTAGCCTAAGCGTTTTTCGGAAGGTGAACGTCAATTGGCAGCAATCGCGCTAATGCTAGAAATGTTGCAACGAGGACAGTAACCCACAAATTTGAGCGACTCAAAGATAGGTGCCTTAGATGCCTCAGCACCTCTCAGCACATCGTCAGGACAAGACAGATTGGGTCATATTACAGGTGCCGTGGAGATACGAGAGACCCATAGGTTCGATTGAGAAGCATTTCCAGCGCCTCCCAAGTAAACGGTCAAATGAGACAAGGAAATGATGACGAGATTGTCGTTTAAACGATGAGAACAGCAAAAAGTCAGTACTATAATTCCACAGTGATAAAGCTGTAAGCCAACCTACTAGTATAAATAATTAGTAGGTCCGGGTTAGAGGCTGAAACGGAGGTCAGTCAATTCTCGTTGGCAGAAGTGAATGTGAGGTTTCCGATTGTATGAGAGCAGAACTTCAAGGAGAAATTTCATACGAGCGCAAGTTGATCGTGAGCGCGTTCGTTGAGAAGGACAATGAACATACGTGGCTGTGCTAGTATTATGGAATATTCCGAATCAATTGATGCTATCGATCCGACTCGTAGTGCTGCTCTCGTTCATCTTTATTTTGTCTACTCATCGTTATGGCTTGCGAAATCATGTTCATCTATTGGTAGATGCTAGAATGGATAATCCGCAATAAGAAACAAACTGGTCGCATTCCGTTATCCAATTTTGTGTATGTTTCGCCAGTGTTTAATGTTGTTCAATGCATATGTTAAGGACGAAAGTTATGTTACTGTTATCTACCTCCTTCCTTTTCATTTCTTTCATTCCCAAAAACTTCCAAGTTCGAGAGGAAAAACCGAGGCATGCCAACATGCGCATCGTCATAGAGAGAATGGTTAGACCGTTGACTCATGGCAAGCTTATCTTTCAACAACCCATCCAGCCTCTTGAGCATCATATATGTATTATACAGGACATTGATTTAATCTTGCCGCTAGATCCTTCGTGTACCAAACCGTTTCATCTGGCTGACCTCGAACAACAGTACGGACCAGGATCAGTCAGGATTCCAGAGAAGGAAAATTGGGAACTTGAGCATACCATCCGAAAAATTTTCAGTATCTGCATTCTGTTCCTTCGTTTCACTGCCTATTGCGAAGAAGTTCAAGAACCCGGTGTGATGCCGGTCAAAGCTGCAAAAAGCGTGTGGCGTTGCACTGAGTCATCATTTGAAATGCTTGTTTCTCTACAGTTTGATATTCGTCGCAATCTGCGTCTCGACTCTGGCAAGACGACACATATGACCAGTATCTTCGCGCAATGGGTGTCAAGTCGCTCTGGACCCTATTGACCCCAGTCGGTCGGCCTGTGATGTATGCTATTTTCGTCTAACCGTTGTCTGCACATCTCTCATGAACCCAGGCTGGAAAACATGGAAGGGAAGATAGTGGCAATCGATTCCAGTATATGGATATATCAGTTTCAAGCCACAATGAGAGCAAAAGACGGTCGTGCGTTAGTGAATGCTCATGTTCTGTATGTTCACCCTGTCCTTTTCTGTTTATCTTACCTCATATGAACTCTTAGTGGCTTCTTGCGCCGGATCTGTAAACTCTTATTCTATGGAATGAAACCTGTTTTCGTCTTCGATGGAGGCGCGCCGGTTCTAAAGCGCGAAACGCTAGTGAGAACCCCGATTCTGCTTTCCGGAAATGTTCCACACCTGATACGTTCATTTCAAAGAATGAACGAAGAAAAAAGAAAACAGGTGCAGCAGCAAGCCATGTCAAACTTGCCGAACGGTTGTTAGCTGCTCAATTGAGACGAGAGGCCCTTAAACATGTCAAGAAGTCCTCGTGCGTTCTTCTTTTTGTCTTTGGAACTGCACCTCATAGAATATAGCTCGACTCAAGGGAAAGGGAGTGCTGATGAAGGGCCGATAGAACTCAACGATGGCACAGTCTACCTGGAGGATATTGACTCTGCTATACCCTCGACCCCGCACAAGAAGACGTCAAAGGCCAAAGAACCAACTTCGTCAGCCAAGAAGAACAAGTTTTATGACCATGATCCATATCGACTGCCTGACGTCAATCTAGAGGAGAGAGTCGCTGTGGCAACGCGCTCATCTGCACCAGATCCTCGTTTGGCAACGGAAGACGAGCTGCGTTTGTTCATCGAAAACATGCGCCCGGAAGATTTCGACGTCACTTCACCTGCTTTCAGAGAGCTTCCTACAGAAGTGCAATACGAAATCGTAGGCGACCTTCGCTTGAAATCACGACAGACCTCGTACACACGTCTACAGCAAATGCTGAAGAGCGCTCCTACTCCCTTGGACTTTTCTAAACAGCAAATCAAGAATCTTAAGCAACGAAACTCCCTCACACAGCAACTGCTGACTACCACAGATAGCATCGGAAAGGCACACATTTCTATCCCTGTTCGAATTGCTAGCGAGCGGAATAGGGAGTACATGCTGATTCGGAATGAGGGTGCTACTGGAGGTTGGATTCTGGGAATAAGGGATGAAGGGACTAAACAGAAGCCTATCATCATTGACCATGAAGAGAAGAAGACTCAAGGAAATGGCAAAGGAAACATCAAAATTCGACAAGACAGCGATGATGATGATGAAATGGAAGAAGTGAGCATGTAAGTTGTTTGATTTACGACAGAGGCGCACTTTCTGACTATTGAACGCAGACCCATAGAGGTCGAGGACGATCCCGATCTAAGAACCTTTCGTAGACACTCAGCGTTGTCAGCTATATCTCGTCGTTATTCACCTAAACCTTCGGCACCGCTGAATACGAAAGGAAAACAGAAGGCCGCGATCATTCCCTTGTTTGATTTGGATGAAGATGAGGAAAATGAAGTTTCTTCTGCGCAGGCACAACAACAGGACTACTGGGAAGAAGATGACGAATTGGCGTTTGCTATCCAAGAGTCTCTCGAGTATTCCAATGTGCACACCTCGATGGGAGCTTCTTCTTCGCGCACTCAAGTTCCCTCCGAAATGTCTCAGGAAACAGGTCATCAGGATACTTCTCGTGGAACTGGGTCTCGTTCTCGTCTAGAGACAGCTTTGTCCATAGCCAATGCCAGTCCTTCACGGAGCTCGGATCACGAGCCCGTCCGCTCGTCCACCTCTTTTGGACAACCATTTCTGCTCAGATCTACGCCCATATCTGGGCCTGCCGTGGAATCAAAGTCCAGAGTCTCGTCCATCACCACGAGCGATACCGTTTCAAACGTATCTGCAGGACTTAATCAATTGCCATCTCAATCATTTTCCCAGATTGTGCCCGCTGTCCCCGTTGCAAAAAAGACATCGCCGTCATCTGTAAAGACCACTACATACAGTGGAAATTTACTCAAACCCGAAGTCAATTCATCTCTTCCCAAAGGTTTAAACAAACCCACGATTGTTCCTCCGGCTGCATCATCGATCGTAGAATTGGGCTTGCAGCCTGAGAAAGCTCCGTCGATGCCTCTTCGTGAGGACGATGTCGATGGAGCGGAGGTCTTCGGGGTCAAGGAGAATAATCATTCGTATATGATTGTTTCCCCTTTGTCGTCCGAGGATGAAGACGACATGGAGGAGATCTCTATGCGAAATTTACTCACTACCAGGGCAGACGCATCTCCTCCAGATGAGCCGACGATAATATTTTCAGAACTCAATTCAGAACTTAATCCGGGTACCCATGAGACTACCATTTCTCCTTTGGGGTCTTCTCCACCTGAAAAACACCCATTTGAGCATGATCGCTCACGACCACCTACCCCGCCCTTGGATGAGGATTGGGATGCCGCTCATGAAATGAATCCTGATGCTGAGGAAGGAGACTTTGCCCAATTTGTATCTCAAGTGAAAGGACGTCATATCGACGATGTTCGCCGCGAAATCGACGCAGAGATTGCTTCGCTGGATCAGCAACGGAAGAATGCAATGCGTGACGCAGAAGATGTCAACCAGCAAATGGTGACACAGATCATGGTACATAGTGAACGAAGTTGTAGTATAAATACTTGCTGAATGGCCCCCTCATTGTAGATGATGCTGCGCCTGTTTGGAATACCGTACATCACAGCGCCCATGGAAGCCGAAGCGCAGTGTGCAGAGCTGCTTTCGTTGAATCTCGTCGACGCTATTATTACGGACGATTCGGACGTTTTTCTTTTTGGGGGATATCGGATTTTCAAGAATATGTTCAATCAATCCAAAACTGTAGAGTGCTTCCTGCTTTCGGATCTCAGTCGGGAACTCGGATTGGATCAAGGAACTCTCATTCGCCTTGCATATCTGCTGGGCAGTGATTATGTTGAAGGACTTCCAGGTGTGGGTCCTGTAGTTGCGATGGAGTTATTGAAGGAGTTTCCAGGAGACGACGGACTACACAAATTCAAAGATTGGTGGCTGAAGGTACAGGCTGGTAAGGACTACGAAAATGACAATAGTTCGTCGTTCCAAAAGAGATTTGTGAGTTTTCAGATTTCTATCTCTTACCCCCAATTTTCACAATGTGTTTACAGAAGAAGAAATTCAAGGATCTTTACTTACCTATGGACTGGCCAAATCCCGCAGTGGTGAGTGCCAAAGCCTGGTTGAACAGCCCGTTTTAATACCCATTTCAGAGGGATGCTTATTATCATCCGACAGTTGACACCTCTGACGAACCGTTCAAATGGGGTCTACCCGATCTAGATGCCCTTCGCGCGTGTGTATCGATTTCAAACTCGGTGTCAAACTATAGACTGAACATTTCACAGCTTCTTAAACAGCGAGTTGAGCTGGGGTCAAGCTAAAGTCGACGATCTACTCCTACCTATTGTCCAGAAAGTGGGAAAACGGGGACAAGTTCGTATCCGTTCATTCCTATGCTTATCACCGATTAACGATCTATGATCAGGTGAACGCCCTAAACCGCCAGGGTAATCTCAACGTTTTCTTCGACGTTTCCGCCGGCAGTGGCACCGCTGCACCCAGGAAACGACAAGCGTATGCTAGCAAGCGCCTTCAGCAGGTAGTCTCTGATTTCAGAAAGAAGCGTAAGAGTGCTGGCGCGTCTACAACAGTCGAACCATCCTCAGATGATGACAGTCAAGAAAGTGAGGAGAGAGAAGATGCACAACCTCCAAACAAAAAACAACGGACGTCCGTGAAAGGCAAGGAAAAGGCGTCAATTTCGGGAAATTTGACTACCAGAAGCAAAAAAACCACAGCTCGTCGACCTCGGGCGACAAAAAAGAGCAATAGATCTGGCGAAGATGAAGATGGTACGTTTGTAAGAGGACCCGAACCAAGAAATGCTGCGGCACCTAGTACATCACTAGCAGTTAATTTGCGACCCCGACCCAAACCGAAGCCTAACAATCGTCGTGGTGCTTTGTCGAATCATGGCGATTCAATTTTAGGGAAAGAAAGCTAAATATATGCTACTTGACGATGTTTCGGTACATACACTTGCTCTCCCAGCGAGCAAGATATCAGTTCGAGTTTTTTCAGTATAGTGGTGTTTACATAACACCGCCACCAAATAATCATTAATCAATATTATACTGAGTTATACTGTGGACGTGTCGTGTATTGTCTTTCTCTCTTCTCTCACTCACGCTACGTGTAAGCTTGATCTTATACAAGTTCAGAAATCCTGTGCACTGAAGTCGCCTTCTAGGTTATTAGTTTTCCACTGATATCACAGTTAACAAGTTATTTATAACACGTACAGTGTGACACGTCGACAAACTACTCCATCAAGTTCAACAACCATCATACGGACTCTTTGCGTATAACACGGTTCACTCTCCTCTACGGCCATGTCGACGGCCTACCCGCTCCCTACTAACATTTCCCCGACCACTGTCGCCAATACCGCGTCTTTGCTGCGCATTGTCGCCTTCGGGCTAATATCTGGCGCTGCTATCGCTTCGAGGCTGTTTGCTGTTATCAATTTTGAAAGTATCATCCATGAATTGTGAGTGGGCTCTCAATCTTCCTTCAGTTTATTCCAAGAATGACCTGGTTGATGACAGTGACCCATGGTTCAATTAGTGAGTATCATTCTATTCGTGGGCTAGATGGATGTAGCTAAGAAACGACTCGAAAGCCGCGCGACGAGGGTGCTTGCTGCAAAGGGATTCTATGTACGTGGCTTTTGAAGTTCATATATTTCTGAACTAATCAACTTTGACTTGCAGGAATTCTGGAATTGGTTTGATCCAACGGCATGGTATCCTCTTGGCCGTGTCGTAGGAGGTACGGTCTATCCCGGGCTTATGGCTACCAGTGGTGTCATCTACAACTTTCTCCACTACTTCAATCTCCCTGTCGATATCAGGAATATTTGTGTCCTGCTAGCACCAGGTTTCAGTGCCCTTACGGCATGGGCTACGTATATGTATGTCGAGCTTCTTGCATATATCTTAACACACTCAATCTCTGTGTATATAGGTTCACAGCTGAAATGAAGGACCCTTCCGCCGGCCTTCTTGCAGCAGCATTCATCGGCATCGTTCCTGGATACATATCTCGTTCCGTCGCTGGTTCCTACGACAACGAAGCTATCGCTATCTTCCTCCTCATGTTCACATTTTACCTCTGGATAAAGGCCCTCAAGCTTGGATCTGCACTTTTCGGTACCCTTGCTGCCGTATTTTACTTCTACATGGTTGCTGCATGGGGTGGATATGCGTTCATTACGAACATGATTCCTGTACATGCTTTGGTGCTACTTCTGATGGGCAGATTCAGTGGCCGTTTGTATGTGGCTTATTGCAGCTGGTATGCTATCGGAACACTGTCAAGCATGCAAGTTCCATTTGTAGGTTTCCAGCCTGTCAGGACCAGTGAACATATGGGTGCCCTCGGTGTTTTCGGATTACTGCAGATTGTGGCCTTTGCCAGTCTGGTAAGGTCACATGTGTCGTCGAAACAGTTCCAGAACCTTTTGGCGATCTCGGTTGTGACCATGGGTGTCCTAGGTGCAGGAGCGTTTGTAGTCATGACATACAAGGGATGGATTGCCCCATGGACTGGAAGGTTTTACTCCCTTTGGGACACTGGATATGCGAAAAAGTCCGTAATACACGTTCGCAGCATAAAAACAATCCACTAACTCCTATTTCAGATACATTCCTATCATCGCCTCCGTTTCTGAACATCAGCCAACCGCATGGCCGTCTTTCTTCATGGACCTCCAGTTGCTAATTTTTCTCTTCCCCGCTGGTGTCATGATGTGCTTCCGAGAATTACGGGATGAACACGTTTTCGTTATCATTTACGCTGTTGTTGCAAGTTACTTCGCTGGTGTCATGGTCAGATTGATGTTGACCCTCACACCGGTCGTGTGTGTCAGTGCCGCAGTGGCCCTGTCGACCTTGTTGGACACGTATGTCGAGGCAAGAGAGCCTGATGTACCAGAACAGAGAACGGAGGCAAATGGAAGCAGTGCACCAGATGGAAAGAAAACAAAGAAAGCAGGCGGAGCTGTAGGCTCCCAAGCTAGTACCACTGCTGTCGCCGCCGCTTCTTCTGCCATCTCCGATTTTGTCTCTGCTACGAGGTCTAACGCTAGCTCCCCTAGACAAAAGGGAATCTGGGGCGCAGATACCCGCCTAGTCATACTCCTGAATGCTATTGGCATGCTTGTCTTTTTCGTTTTCCATTGTACCTGGGTTACCTCAAACGCCTACTCCTCTCCCTCCGTAGTGCTTGCTTCAACTAACCCTGACGGATCACAACATATCATTGACGATTATCGCGAGGCATATTATTGGTTGAGGATGAATACACCACAGGATGCGGTTGTGATGAGCTGGTGGGATTACGGATATCAGATCGCAGGTATGGCTGATAGAGTGACATTGGTGGATAACAATACTTGGAATAATAGTAAGTTTTCTATCCTTGAGAAGCCAACAAAGTTATCCATTCACCTCTAGCCCACATTGCAACTGTTGGTAAGGCTATGTCATCTCCTGAAGAAGTGGCATACCCCATTCTCCGAAAACATGATGTCGACTACGTTCTTGTGATCTTCGGTGGTCTCCTGGGCTATTCCGGAGACGACATCAATAAATTCTTGTGGATGGTGAGGAATCATCGATTCACTATTCACGTCCGAACTAATCCTGAACATCCGTCGTGTCTTACATATTCATAGGTCAGGATCGCACAAGGTGTATGGCCCGATGAAATTCAGGAACCTAATTACTTTACTCCGCAAGGAGAATATCGGGTCGACGACAGAGCGAGTGAGGCTATGAAGACGAGTTTGATGTACAAAATGAGCTACTACCGGTAATGATTATCCGTTGATTTTTTTTTCCATGCAGCAACTGCTGACCTGGTGTCATTTATAGTTTCTCAGAACTATATGGTGGCGGGAACGCCGTTGACCGTGTAAGGAACCAGCAGATACCAAAAGTGGGGCCAACGTTGGATTACCTCGGTACGTCTACTTCACTCTCCCCCTCAAATTTCAACGTTAATCGTTTTCCCTGCTCTTGTACAATTTGGACAAAAAAATCAGAGGAAGCATTTACCACCGAAAATTGGATCGTACGAATTTACAAAGTTCGCAAAGAAGATACGCTAGGGCGAGATTTGAAAACTGCGAACGGTTTCGCGCAGGGTAAGAAGAGAAAGAGGAGCAAGCCTGTCAGTAGAAGGAGAGCGATTGTTTAAAATTCACTCTCTACAACTACGTAGTCACTGACCCGAATGATACAAATTATCTTCAATACGTCTGTGACCTGATACATACTGAGACGGCGCAGCCCATAGCTGAAATGACTTGGATCTCGGTCGTTCAATGTTCAAGCTTCAAGTGTCGAAACTGTTTGTAGAGACAGAGAAACTAATGTCACGACTAAACATGCGTAAATGGTTCATGGACGGCAATACTGGTCAATGTATGTCTATAACAAAAGTGGCAACTGTGCACGCCGGGCACAAGGGTATTCCTCTGAAAGAGAGTATCAGTAAAAAAAAGTGTATGATCAGACTGCACCTGTTGAGTGTAATATCAAGACCTCAATCTCGATATAGAACCAATGTAAGATGCCCGCGGATCGATACTGTATCTCCAAATGGGACTTACTGTGGTGCCAATCCCTGCCAGTCCTAGTAGTCCTTTTGTACTCATCTGGGAGCCATATTGTTCTTTAAAATTAAATGAGTGTGCCTCCATTCAAGCTGACTGAACCTTGTCCTTGTCTAGCTCATTGCACAAGGCATCTTATATACTGAGCTCATGATAAAGACACCTTTATGAACCAACCATAATGAGCCGCCAAGTGAGAAATCGAAACCAGGTTTGTCGTCTTCCATTGAGAGTGCACAATAAGGTACAAAGGATGCATTAAAAAAAGGTACTTCAGTTGCTTTAATAGAAACCATTGTCAATCGCAAGACAGAGATATGACAGGGTTGTTCTCTGTTCTTGCGGCGTCTCGATTGGCAGCAGAACACGAGAACAAGTTTAATTGCTCTGAGGTAAGAAACGAAACGATTAAACCATTTTGAAGTCAGAACCGTTAGGGGGAGGTATTCCGGGCGTATGGGAAGACCGCCAGCTGATATATATTTCTTTTTTGGAAAGCTAGGATCCTAGAATGGTATCCTGAAACCGCACCGTCTTGTTTTGTGGCCTGAATGTTGACCTCGAAGTAGTAGTCGAACTGCAGGGAGTGGTGCGAGTGATACAATATGTCACTTTGGTATGATGCTTATCTTCCTTAGACTTTAGGGTGAGCTCAATTCTCAGTCCTCGCCTGTTCGCAAATGGTTATACCAAATGTGGCCGATATCAAGTTTCCTCTTGCAGGTTATTGTGAAACGACGTGTATACAACACAAGGGCTTCGAATGTCTTTCGCAACCAGTCGGGAAATCGAGGGAGGTTCGATTCTCAAGAACGGATGATGGAACTATGATAACTGCGACATAAAAGTCTCATAGTGATTACTCTTCGCTTTCTGCCTCAATCCGAGCCTGGAAAAAAGTTAGTTATACAAATCACAATGCAATTGGGCCGCCACACAGACCTTGTTTTCGGGTAGACCACCGAGAGCCGTTGCCAATCCGTCATAAGGATACGTGCGCCGGATGAAATGAGGTTCAGGTGTAAGGACCCACTTTGTCGTGTAAAAAATACCGGTGAACCCAGCAACGGCCAGTAAGAAATGAATCAAGGCCGTTCTTGGCTTGACACCAGGAGGGGGAAGATCAGGACCCCACATGGACATTAATTCGTCGTGTTCGGGAAGCTGTAGATTGCTATGGGTTTCGAGAATAGAGAGCGCTACATCACTCACAGGGTCACCGAAGTTCCGTCTCATTTGCATGTCATCCCAACCGTACGGAGCCCTATACTGATGAGAAATTGGGCGAGCATATTGGTAATCTTGGAGAGGCTCTGGGTTTGTGTCGATGTCCAAAGGCACATATGCTCTCCCGGAAGTAGAGGTGGAGCTAGAAGCATATCTAGCTAAAGAAAGGCGGGCAGCGCGCCAGGCTGCACGTTGAACGATGGAAGTCATGGACAAAGTATCAAATAAGCGTAATTTCGGCCAGGCCGTCCGATCCCCGTAAAACGTGGCTTCATAAAAATTGTCAGATTCCCAACAGATCCTGCATCTCAGCTACCCCTGGACATATCAGGACATATCCCAGAATGCGGCCACCTTGTACAATTTAGTCCGTCCATCACATATTTTTCTCGCTTATATATACGCCTCCAACGTCTGTTCAATTTTCTTTCTTACATCGCTTTTGTCATGCACGCCGCCGAGAAGGACGTTGAAGCTCTACTGCTCAAGGAGCGGGTATTCAGGCGAAGACCAGGAGATGTAGCCTACCCTTTGAATCACTCGAATGATATGCTCAACTAGTGAGTCCGTTCATCATCATGCTTCCCCCTACAACTTTCTCTAACATGATTCCAGTGACAATTGGGATCATATTTTCTTCAAGAAGTGCTTCAAGAGCCTAACAATGACTCAGTTCCAAACGCCGCCCGAAGTTGTCCTGGATCTTGGTTGTGGTTCCGGGATCTGGGTGTTAGAAGCTGCGAGTCAATGGCAGGTACGTTCATTTTTCGAGCATTTTATGTGGCGTATCCATTATCATCCTCTGTTCAACAGAAGAGCACGATAGTTGGTCTGGATGTCATGGATGTCCAACCTAATCTTTCAACTCTCGAACCTTACAAAGACCTGGCGCGTCGAATAAAATGGGTTCACATCAACTTGTATGCAATGCACTCTTAAACTTATTCGCGCGCTACTGGACTCATTTGAATCACAGATTGGATGGACTCCCTTTCCCAGATGACTGCTTTGACTTTGTTAGGATCTCAAGGCTAGGGCTCGGCGTTCCAGAAGACGAAGTAAGTCTCTGCTGTTCCTCTTCGTATACTCAGTAACTAAGTCTTCACAGTGGCAGTTTGTTCTAGAGGTACCTATCCATATCCCCGATATTCTGATACTCCAATCTAACTACCTGACAGGAAGTTTCGCGTGTTATGAAACCCGGCGCAGCTTTGGAGGTACGTTGGAGAATGCGTACACTGATTTTCATGCTCACTTCAACCAATCACATAGATTCTTGAAGAAAACTTGATATTTCCATATTGTCAGGCTGCCCGCCGACGCCCCCGGCCAACTCCTCTCACTATGGATTTATTTCCCGTTGATTCAATACCGTCCTCAACTAGGAGCTCAATGACAGTATTCTCGACGAGTCCATGGGATCGCAGTGACGATGATCTCATGGATGGCACGCTCAAAAAGAAGACAAGTTTATCTCCGTTACAAGAATCTCCGACCTCCACGTTACCTACTCCAATCTCGCGTATCAGCCCCAAATCCGCCAATAGCCATCAAATGTACTCGTCCAGTTTCGTTCCGCAGTTGCCCCCGGTACCATCCCCACCACTAGCAGATTCCTCCTTCCACACAAATCCTCAGGATCACTCCCGTTTAAAAGCGGCTTGGGACGCGATGTTGTCGCGTCGATTTTTAGCCCCTCAGTTGATAACTGTCCTTCCTTTCTATCTGTCGTCCTGTTTTGTGGACGTCAAGACACATCCTACACTGCATATCCCACTCCCACCAAATTCGTCGTCATCAGACTCAAAATTATTCTGTTCTGATTATTCTTCCTCAGCCAACGCATTCAACCCCGAAGAACAATTCGAACTCAAACGCTCGACGGGTCGTCATTCAGACGAAGAAAATCCCCGTCGCCGAGATTCCACATTGGCTAGGGATCCTAAAAAGGTATTCTCTTGGGCACCGATGCATCTTGCCAGAACCGTCCAAACAGTTAAGGCCTGTAAAGAAGCCATATGGGACGAGTATGACAAACTACACAGTCCAGACTTGCCACCCACAATCACTCAGGCTCGATTGAAAGAAGGTCACCGAGCTGTGGTTTCATCGAAATCCGCCGCTCGGGAAAGCTTTGATCGCGCCTGGGATAACTGGGAAAAGTCGGTAACGTTCAATCCCACTCGATCTCTGATTACGGTTTTGACGGTGTTGTTGCGTTATTTTTCCAGTGATATGGCTGATCGCATAGGGATGCGGGACAACATCATGTTCGAACTTTTGTGGCCTGAACCTGCAGGGGAGCGTCCTGACTGGCGAGTATGGAGGAACAGTTTGGATATCAAGCCTGTCGAGCAGTCCGAGCCCGCGGCCGACATTTGCAGGACGATACGAGGGTTCGTGGCATGGAAGCCTCAACTCAAATGAGGAATTAGGATATACATATGTTGCGAGGCCTGCGTTCAGCGTTGGAGCATTCTCAGAGTCTCCTCCTCTGAGATGGCCTTCGAATTTCACATCTCTATCTGTTCAACAAGCGGAAGGACCCAAATATTTTTTCACTGTAAACTCCTTCCTTATCATTCCTTCTAGTCCAGCTATCGACACTCGACATTGCAATGATCGCATCTATATATATCTACCCTCATGTGCATAACCTATCCGTACACCTATCCCCGGTCTGCTTGCATGTTCCGATTCATCCATCTCCCGAATCTCTTCATCAATCTACATTCACATATATTGTTTTGTTTATGCAACGTTTATGGTGTATTTTTTTGCCTCTCATCATTTACATATACCTACCCATACTCACAATATCCTTACCAAGCACATCTCGGCGAAGAGTATAATTGTACACTGTATGTACAAATCGGAACCAAAATAGCCACCGTTCTGGCACTATTCATCCCTAGTTATAGCTATCTTAGCCCTTCTTAGCCTACACATGTAACGTACATTCTGTCTGAGTAAATTTGTCCCCAGAAAGTCCTCCTTTTGTACTTCAAATCGGTGCATCTCCCTTCCTTATCTCGATATTTTCTCCCGTGATTCTTCCGTGCGTTGATAGACTAGCACATAATGAACCTGAGAGTGAGAAGCTTGAGGGTTGCATGCAGATTTTTGGGCATTCCTACACTGTTCCTACTAACTTGTGAAAGCAGGTGAAAGCCTCCAACGCCTAAACCTATTCAAGTAGATGAAATTTGAGTTTCCAGTGATTCCTTTCAGGATTCCTAATTTCTTCTCGTTCGCCTCTTCTCGAAAACAATACAACGATCCCTGAATTTACCTTGATGGTATTGACACCGGAAAAGCGAAGAGCGGTAGAGCACGCGTAGAGCAGACAATCACCGGAAACCTGTAATTTTCACCGCGTATTTTGAAAGAGTACAAGACACACAGCAGTCCTCGACAAGTGAGGACATTAACAAATTCTGATCACAGAATGAAGTGAAGTGCCCTAGGGTTCTCGGAACATAGCGTTAGTTGGATTGTCGTGCATGCCATTAATCAAATATTTTATTTTCAGCATGTCAAATTTACCATTACAATCAACGTATATGGTAACTTGAAAGAAGTCTGAGACGTAGAAGTAGAAGATTATGCAGTCGGACTCAGTCATTAATTCTTGGAGCATTCCGGTATTGAGCAATCGGCGAACCGTCAAGGGTTTTCCATTAATCTTTTCCGCAGAAACTGCCGACAGGTTATTAGAACGTGAAAGCGCATGTGGAGCGGAATTTGAACATGCTATGTAGGTACCAGAATGCATAAAACTTGATTCACATACATTCGTATCGTTCTGAAGTCAGAAAAAACGGCACTTGTGGGCGTCATAATCCCGGGTTTTAATTCGTAGAATTGAATCGTATGCAGATCGCATGCACGGATTTCCAGAGGTGATTAAGCAGATTGAAGATTTAAATAAATGGTCCTACGCCGGTTAAAAGCAGTCAGAACGAGCAGCGATGATCGTTTCGCGGGTCAGGAATCAAAGTCGAAGAACAGTGCTTCACTACGCCTGTAGCACTCAGCACGAACCATGATTTTTAATCGAATCATGGCAGTGATGTAGATAGAGCGCTCTAGGTCAAGCGTCCCCTGTTAACTTGGGTCCAGGTCTGTTCCCGCAATACTGAGTCGTATTCAGGTCGTAACTGATTCGAAAATTCATAGTTGCTTCACTGCCATACAAAAGAATGGTTTCTGACAATTATAGATACATAGCACGAGGCAGACTTGGCTAGCTTTATGATCCATTCATCAAAGGGAAGGTCGAAAGACAGCGCTAATTTGGTAGACGGATTGAAGTTGAAGTACGGGAGGAAGGATTATCAATGGGCCTGTTGTACTGTAGAAGATAGGGTAGGCGCGAGTCTGAAGATGGAACACAGCTCGTTACGGTAATAAAAGTATGCATCCATTGCACAATATCATTGTTTGAACTTTGAAAGCAGAGCAAACTTAGAGCAAACCCAAATTGTATCACGACGACATATTGCCTGCCTATTTCGAACCCGTGTCGCCAACCAGTGTGGCCTTTGCTGAAATTCTCCCCTCACGACCAACTCGCACTTTTGCCAAATGAGTGATTCAGAAAAACCCGCTGCTCCCCCCGCGGTTGAGGAGAAAAAGCCTTCGACAGCGGAAGTCGATCTGACCAAGTACAAGGTTGGTTCATTCCAATGATCGAGTCTGGCGCAATTCGTCGTCGAGACGAAAAATAAAATTGAGGCTGATCCATTTTTGTAGACGGCCGCGGAAATTGTTAACAATGTAACAAAGAAGCTCATCGAGCTTTGCGTCGAGGGCGCAAAGGTGATCGACATCTGTATTGAGGGAGACAAGCTCCTCGAGCAGGGTACTGGGACAGTTTATAATAAACCCATCAAGGGCATAAAAATATCCAAGGGTACGCCGTAAATCTCTGTCTGTAACTTATCATCTCCGATCTTTACTGATAATTCATCGACGCAGGCGTTGCTTTTCCAACTTGTGTATCTGTGAACAACACAGTGTCACATTTTTCACCGCTCGCGTGCGTCATCTGTGTCTGCCAGTCATTGTAGAACTAATTCTGAATCTTTCTTTAGTTCAGACCCTCAATCATCACAAGTGCTTGCCAAGGACGATGTCGTCAAACTTCACCTTGGAGCTCATATCGATGGTTTCGCAGCCGTCAGTGCTGAGACTCTTGTTGTCGGAGCTAGTGCAGAGAACCCTGTCACTGGTCGTCGCGCAGATGTCATCAAAGCTGCATGGACTGCCGCCGAAATCGCCATGCGCACAGTCAAAGTTGGAAATAAGAATTGGGCCGTAACTGAAGCTGTTGGTAAAGTGACAACGGCTTGGGACTGCAAGCCTGTTGAGGGTGAGCGATTTGAAGTCTTCAATGATCAAAAAGAGATCCAATGTTGATTTTTTTAGGTATGCTATCGTGTCAACAGACCCAGAATGTCATCGATGGAAAGAAACGAATCATATTGAATCCAAGCGAAACTCAAAAACGCGACTTTGAAGCCGCAACCTTCGCAGAGGGTGAGGTATACGGCGTGGACATCCTTGTCTCGTCCGGAGAGGATGGCAAGGTCAATTTGATTTTAAATGTACGTGTCATGAATAACATTGACGATTATCGATCGATAGGCCAGAGTCGAAGAATCGCGGACAACATTATACCAACGGGATTCTACTGTCACCTATCAACTCAAAATGAAAACCTCTCGTACCGTTTTATCTGAAGTGCAGAAAAAGGCAGGCGCTTTCCCCTTCAACATCCGCACTCTCGAGGACGAAAAACGTGCTAGAATGGGACTGCAGGAGGCTGTACAACATAGTCTTGTTAAGCCCTATGACGTTGTGTATGTAATGTGTTGAGTATGCTTGGCCGTTTTGCTAAACCATTTTTTCATCAGGTACACTCCTGCAAACACCTTCGTGGCCGCATTCCACTTCACCATTGCCCTCCTTCCAGGCGGACCCTCGATGATTACACTTCCGCCTATATGGTATAAACCTGAGCTCGTTAAGACGGAGAAGGAATTGGAGGATGAGGAATTGAAGGCGTTGTTAGCACGAAACCTACGTGAGAGCAAGAAGAGTAAGAAGAAGAAGGCTGCTAAAGAAGGGGTCGAAGCTGGTGATGACGCAAATGAAGCTTGAGAATTATCCCGAAAAAGCTCAAGACCGGAGATTTACTCTGCATACTACAGACGATCCACGACCAATCTGTTTTAATAATCTTGCATTCGTGTATCAACAATCAAAATTGATGTACTAAGCATAGGGGGGGTTTTCTGCTTCTTCACTGAACTGTTCCAGCGTACGAACAACGAGGTCTACGTTTTCCAGAAAGGCATTGGCTACTAGGCGGGCTAAACGGATTGTGAGGGTCGAGAATGCTCTAGAAATTCGTTACTTTTCATGGTGATACATAATTGCCCGAACCACATACGCAATGAGGACATTTTCCTCCACAGTAATAACTCGCTTCACAGCATGAGGTTGTAATTCTGGATCCACTTCGATCGTTCGTTTCGCGATGAGAGCATGTTTTTCCGAAGCGAAAGGTATCTTCAACGTTCTTGTATCCAAAATTATTCGTGTAAATTATATTAGGATGTTTTTTCGTCTAGAGAGATAGTCAGAGCTCTCACACTGAATGCCAGTCCTCCGACATGGTGGATAAGGATGATTATCGACGACGATGTACAACGGCCCGAGGGCGGAATTTGAATATTAAGCGCTTCACTCACCTTCACTCACTCTCAACTACTTCAACCATTCAGTCAATGGCTTCACCTTTACTGGTCGGAGCTGGCGTTGCCGCTGCCGCTTTGGCTGGAAGATATTTCATTAAACAGGCGGGAAAGGGCGCTGCAGAGAAATGGGCTCAAGGAGGATTTAGGGCGAAAATGGACCGAAAGGAAGCTATTGCAATCTTGGGACTCAAGTGAGCGTCATTTCTATCATCTATTATCTATGGCTGAACGCAGAGTCCGTCAAAACTAGAGAGGGACCCCAATTACGCACAAAACTGAAAGATGCTCACCGGCATATAATGCTCGCTAATCATCCAGACAGGGGAGGGTCGCCATACCTTGCGAGTAAAATAAACGAAGCTAAGGACTTGTTGGACAAGCAGGAAGGCAGACGGTAGCAGCATTGTTTCTGTGAGTCTACACCCAAGCTTTGGTTAACGATATTCTAACTCGATCCCGGGTATACTATAGTTCGTTAACTTGTACCCACATAGACGTTGTGTTATTACTCAGTATTCAATACCTACATAATCTTGCTCATCATTCATGCGCTCCTTTGACGGAAACTAGAGGAAAGCTCTGCCGCGGGCAAGAAAATACGGTGAAGGAAGCGACCACCGTTAAACAACATAACGCATCACCTGTACATGTAGCGACGCAATGCCCAGAGCCCTCCCCGTAGTAACATGCGTTCGCGTCTTTGGACGGCCTGTCCAGTTTTGCAGGTATATCCACACTTGTTCGCCACCTTCCCCCAGATTATTGGCTAAGACCTTTCTGGTCGTAGTGAGATATTATTCGATTACATGGGCCCAGAGAAATCGTCTTGGTGTGGTCGAAACATCTGCATCACAAACAACTTGTGACATATTCATCGTAAACCCCTTGATCCTCATCATTAGGAGATTGCTCTCAAGGAACACGCAGATTTCCCTAATAGCGTAGCGCTATCTGACGGAAACGAACCCTCAAACCGGAAGTATAGCTGATATGGAACAAACTTCAACAGATGTCGCTTCGCAAAATCTATTCTACTAGTAACACTGGATCGAGGAGACTGTTACAGTACGCCAATGACCTGTACGACAGGTGATATCCGGAACGGGATTTATCATCGAAGTAACAGCATTTCATTCATATTCTGAGAACTATTTACGGGAATCACTCTTACATGTGGCCCTCTGGTCGTTTTGCATCACATCTTGGTGGCCGTTTCTTGCTAGAGGTGCAAACAGGTAGATGATGATCTGTATGATGGTACCAATTCAGCCTTCGATCCTATAAGGGTCCCTTTAATGCACTCAGAATATTATCGAGTATCCCATGCCCGTTGTACTTCCGCTTGAGCTTCATGAACTCATCATCGACGAGCTGCTTTACTCTTTCCTCGAGCTCAAGGCCTGCAGCATTGTCTGCAGAGCATGGTTACCGCGCTGTCGATTACACTTATTTCGAACACTCATCGTTCGCTCTCGAATATTCAACAAGGGATATTCAGAACCCTTCTGTTGCGAATATCAACAATTCTTCACACTTGACCACTCTTTTATTACACCGTCCATCGTCTTTCATGTTCGAAGACTGAAATTATCGTATGAAGTCCAAAGTCCATTGGGATTATTACCGGACTCATCATGCGCCCCGATATCAAGCGCGTTGATCCCGGTGTCCTCTATGATCACCATACCCTTCCCATTCAAACGGCTTCAAACTCTCCACATTTGTTGGAGGTCTGTCAACTGGGGCGGTGTTACAGCGCTGGAAAAAATGTTACAACAGATCGACTGTCTCCGGCATCTAGTCATCGAGGGACGATGGAGATTCCGCGTAAAAGAGGATATTCTCTCTTCCATTGCTATCCATGCTCCTGGTCTCAAAACCCTGTGCTTGGCGAAGCTTCAATGGTTTCCTAACTCGATTGCATCTCCATTTGTTGAAGAGATATTAAGTAGGTGGAACGATCGTTTCTATAAACAAGGCGTTCCTCCACTGCGGCTGGAAAAACTCTGCGTCACGAAAAGCGCATCGAAGAATTGTGTGGCAGATCTGGAGAAGGTCATTCTGCCTTCTGCGTGCCTAGATTTGAGTAACCTCCGCTATCTAGCTATGCCTGCTGGTAGCCTCCAAGAAGTAATACATGATGCACGTTTTCGTACCCTCGGAAAACAGGTTACTCATCTAGCAATTGTGAACCTCGATACCTCAGGTAAGTCACCAGTTCGAGAAGTGTTGTAAAATATCTAATGTCCTTTTTTCATCAGCATTTAAAGTAGACAGCGGCTCTTTCCCAGTCCTTTCTCACCTCCAATTGTACATACGGAAAGAGCACGATCTCGTTCGGTTCCTCCATACTCACGGTGCCGCCGCCACCTCCACTCCACCTTGGGTCCACATGCATATCAATTTCGAAAAGCACCTGAATCACAGACTGAAGAACAGAGAGATGACTGCGCAGAGCTATAGTGACATTATTGTGCATACTTCATCTGTAGACCTAGCACTGCACAAGTTCATCGTTGATTGTGAAGTCAGCATGCAGATTAGCGTGCATTTTGCACAACTTGATGAAGGAGAACCGGATCTACAGCATGATTATGTCCGAAAAATGTTTCCACGAAGCTTTCTTACCGGGCATCTGAAGTGGACGGATCGCAAGTCGCGCGAGTGGTGGCTCGATCACAAGTAGGGCGTTTGGTAGTGCAGGATAAAGCTTTCTCGGTTGAACAGTCCAAAGGCAACTGGCGATACAGGCTTAGACATGGTGGATGGAGGAAAAAGAAAACCGTTGGCGCGTTCAGAGAGCATGCTGCACTGTATAATATCTCATGAGGTTCGCATTCGATGATACAAAGCCTCTCACAAAGCATAATCGTACAACCTCCAAGTACTAGACGACCTAATTTACATGTCCTCTGCACCCCATTGATAACTCTCGAGCTGTGTGCGTTTACTTGCGTTGCGTGTTTGGAACAGCTTCTTCTCAAACCCATTTCCTCTATCTAGACAATATCACACAAAATTCACGTTGACATGGATTGCATGAATAACTGAGAGGTTCATAGACTCACCAACGCCATCCCATCTGTATCCTGGTTTTATACCGAACCGGTTTGGAGGGGGTGGAGGCCCGGTGTATTCAGGTTTTCGAGGACCTTTGGATTTCTTTTTCTGTATTCGAGGCTCAGTCAATACCGTGGCAATGTATGTTGAATACGAAACATACCGTTAAGAACGCGGCGGCCGGGTCATTCCATAAGTCTTTAGCTTTTTGTTCTTCGTTGAGCTCTTTGTCGTCTACACCGCGTGCAAACGGCCGACTCTTCAGCTTCTCCAGTTCAGCCTTCATCTTCTCTTTATCCTCTCGTTGTACCAGTCCTTTACCCCATTCCATCTTTTGCGCCTCCTTCTCCTCCTTTTCGCGCTTCTTCCTCGCTGCTTCCGCCCGGGCAGCCTTTGTGTCAATTTTCCGACCAGTAGCATCACGATATACGGTCTCCTGCATCCGTGCTATCTCTTCTGCTGTTTCTTCAGGCTCTGAGACTTGTTTTGGTCCAGGTTTCTTCATTTGTCCTTTCACCAGTCCACCGACAAACGGCTTCCCTTCCTCCTCTTCTACGATAAGCATTGGTTGCTCATCTGGGGCTGGATGCTCTTCTGCAGCTGGTCGGACGGTCGTCCATCCTGAAGAACCTTCCCCGGATGCAGCTGTTTTCCTCTTCTTGAATCCTCTGTCCTTCTCTATTACAGCCTCAGCCATGTCCTCGTCCTCATCATTGGGCTCGTGACCCCAGCCGGCATCATCGTCCTTTATGAGAGCTTTTTGTACCGCAAATCCTTCGTCTTTTGCCTTTCTCTTCTTCTTCTTCTTGAGGGGATCGCGAGCAAGGATCGCGTCTGCTTTTGGCCCGGACATGTATTTTTCGGCCAGGTAAGCTTTCATAGACATCGCGGAGCAGAAGGTTTAGTACTAGTGTCAGTAGTGGATTGTAATGGCTGGGTTAGATATGAGGTGTGATATTATTGTGCGTTAAGAGGGGTGACCATCCTGTGATTTTCCGCACATCATGCGCGTCTAATTGCTGCTGCTTCCAAAGCACCATCACATCTGGTTTATGTTTTCCCGCATGTTTCTTCCTGCCTACCGTCTATTCATCATCTAGCAAACGTGAACCTCTATACCTTAGGTTAGTCTTCGGTTCGAGCAGCAATTCATTATTGACATAAATAAGTACATACATAGCAGCTACAAAGCCTGACGTTCAGAGGGCGCTTTCTCGAGCAGCACGGTTCAAGTACTGTGCTCATGACCGTACTTACTACTCCAACCAAATTTGCATCTAATTCGGCTTGCAGAATAGAATGGAGGCACTGAGGAGGGCTTGAAGCATTCTCTGAAGAGCGATTCCATTTTCTCATAGCAATCTCGCACAAAATTAGAGAAGGTGAGTGGAACCCCTGGCTCCGCGATATCGCGGTACGAGATCGATGTATAATCAACTTTGATCTGGAACTCGAGGTATTTTTATACTGCAATCAATCAGCCTCTGGGATCCGGATCCCTGTAGGGATGCTTGACCAGAGTCTTCATGTACCCAGAGCATTTGCAATTTTGCAAGTCGATGAGCTCGTATGGCCAGCTTCCGGAAGAACAGGAGAACAAAGCAACATGTTACATACCACAAATCACATCATTGTCAACTCTCTGAGCGCCAATTAGGTGGTTTTCGGCTTATAAGCGCCTCTCTCGATCCTGAAGCCCATTATGGCCAGCGAAGAACAACTTGAACGTCAGTGAGTTGCACGTGCAGTCTACCCTCAGATATCCTAACTGTACTCACAGACGCTCGACCGCTGCCGCTCCGAAAACCGGTCGCAAACGCTCCAAACACCTAGTAACCTATAAACTTCGTTACGCAGGCTTCCCAATTCCGCACAGCGATGCTTTGGCTTGGGCGAATCGCATTCGAAAGGCTGATGGCAAATCCCTGCTGCCAGATCAAGCAGAGTATGCTGGAGAAGTCATGTTTACAATAGAATCCATCGTTCAAGCAGCCGGCGGAGAATGTTGTGTACCGCACGGTCGATGGCAACCAGGGCAACCATATGAGCTCTATCTTATCTGCACTCATTACGAAGAAGGAGAGTGGCGTCGTGTTAATGGTATCCTGGAGCCTGGTAATTATTTCGTTGAATCTAAGACCTTTACAGGAATCAGTTACGGACCTTTCGAGACGTGTCATGCTACCACTTTCGACTGATCGTGTTTTATTTGCACTTGCACTTAGACTATGACCTCTGTAATATATTCCTCAATGTTTTTATGAAGCCTGGCAACGACGATCTTCTGGTTCCTGGTCATCTCATTAGGTTCGTCAGAGCTCATCAGCCATATGCTCATCCTTGTTGTTGGGCTCGTGACCCTAGCCTGTATCATCGTCCTTTACAAGAGCTCTTTGTACTGCGAATTCTTCGTCTTTTGCCTTTCTTTTCTGCTTGAGGGGATTGCCAACAGGGTTGGCGTCTGCTTTGGACCCGGACATGTATTTGTTAGCCAAGTAAGCTTTCATAGACGTTGTAGACCAGAAGGCTTAGTCTAAGTCAGTAGTTGATTGTGATGGCTGTGTTAGATTGCGTTAAGGACTCGGAGGCCCGTGATTTTTAGCACATCATGCGCGCCTAATTACTTCTGCTTCCAAAGCACCATCTTACATCTGGTCCATGTTTTCTCGCATGTTTTCCCCTGCCTACCGTATGTTCACGGTATCCGCGACCTCATCCTCAAGCATGAAGCTCGTCGAGGTGTGTCTCACGAAGATCTCAACAATATGCCAGTACCTAACACTAAATTGTATCTTATCACCTGCTTAGTCTGCAATTTCGCAAAACCAGATCACCGTCTTTTCGAAAACCACATGTCCTTTTTGTACCGCGACAAAGAGACTGTTCTCGGACAAGTTTCCGAACGTACCAGTCAAAATATTAGAGTACGTAGCCCTTTACATCCTCGCTTTATCCTGGTTGAAGCTCCTTCTTGTCTCTTGCCAAACAGACTCGATCTATTAGAAGAAGGACCAGCAATCCAGGCTTATCTAGCTCAGAAAACGGGACAGCGTACAGTTCCTAATGTTTTTGTCAGTAAGTAACTCTAGCCTTTGTACAAGATGAGTTATTATGCTAAGTGTAATGGCTTCATTAACGATATACAGACTCTCAGCACATCGGAGGTATGTTGGTTTTCCATGTTCAGCCTGACATGCATCCTCACATCTATCAGGTAACGACACCACGCAAGCTGCGTACCATAATGGAAAACTTTCGACCATGCTTAAAGCATGACCGATGTATACCATATCATTAGAGTCCATCATGAATACTAGAATTCAATCATTACTACTACGTGCAAAACACGTCTATCATTGAACATCACATGTAGAAAGCGCGCAAACCTGACATGCTGCTCCGTATAGAGTTTGTCTGTGATGCAGGGGTTGGGCCAAGTGGAGGCAGTATTATCTGGAATTGGGAAGGCTGCAATACGGCCAAAAGATCTCGAGTGATCATTGACGGACTGTTGTACATTTCCTGACTATCATTCTTGAGTTCGGCATGTTCACTTTCTACCTTTGAGGTGGTGCGCAAAGCCCATTCATCAAATACGTAGTCACCAGCTGTATCTCGAGGATGACTCTGGACTTGTATTTCAGCAGAGACGTGAGGTTGCGGCGCATTGGAAAAATCTGTCCCTTGTTCCGCCTTGCGAGAGCTAAGGAGTTGTTCTCGACGAATTGATGGTAGGACATTGACTTTCTGGTGACGTTGACTTGCCGTGGTCGCCACACGAACAGTTTCGAGAAATTCGTCGAAGAACGATGAGAGCGGTTTGGAGAGCTTTTTTGACGAGTCGGGGCTAATAGTGTCAAGACGAGACGGGGTGCTGGCAGAGTGAGATTTGATACTTGTTGATGAGATTGGACTGGGAAAACTATTGGAGCTAGAATGTTGAACTTCTCCGAGCATATTGAAAGCGGAAGTCGGACATGCAAGAAGGGCGGAAGGAACGGTAGGGTTCAGAATGAGAGCAGGTAAATTTTGAAGAAGGGGTGAAACTTGAAGCTCTTCAATCAGCTTTGGTGAAGGGTTGGGAACACATGCAAGAGGAGCGACAGCAGCAGAGTTGGGTTTGAGTTCAGGGTCTGGGTCAGTGTTAAATCCAATGTTATCAATTGCACTGGCCAGCTCAAGATGCGAAGCTGGAGGCAGATGCGATGGCGACCTGGTTTGATTGGTGTATTCGATGACTGACGTATCCTTGGTTAGCACATTGATCAAAGTCAGTGGAGGCGGCGATGCCCTTGTAGCGATACCAGTACCAACCACATCAGAGGTCAACGTCAGAGATTCCTTAGCAAGGCTGGAATCAAATCGAATCAATTATTGTGAAGGTGTAAGCGGATAGAGTACGGACCTAGAGACACGACGAGGAATTTTGTTCTCGAGCAGTTCTGATTGCTCAATGGGAACCAACGTCAACGGCCGTCGTGAGCCATGCCGCACTTCTGTATTTACTTTGGAACTAGAGGCCCCAATTTTCGCGTGCTTAAAAGCAGCCTCGTTTTTCTTCCCCTTTGATGGACGCGAGAAGATACTAGTAGACCATCCTGTTAACGGCTTGAGTGTCAGGTTCAAGCTTGAAGGAGCCAACGTCTGCTTCTCTCGGACGTTAGCGAACGAAGCAGTACGAATAGAGGTTGTCCGATGAGGATCGACGAGAGTCCATGACGGGCGACGTTTGAGTTGAGACTCGGGAGTATGGCGAAGAAAATCAGGTATTTCGAACTGGAGAGGCTTTCGAGTAGGTGGAGGTGCGCTTGGATTAGGTTCGATAAGGCTGTCCACAGGGTTTACACCGGACAACACAGCAGCTTGAAGCAGGCAATCTGCAAGAGGCCGTCGTCGCTTTCGGTTGACTCGAAAACGAACGTCAGTCTTGTCGGCAGGTGAATGGATGCACATGGGATTATGTTTAAATCTCCCCTTGATCGGAGGCGGTGACAGTGAGGTTTCTTGCTCAGAGCCCGTATGAACGTCGTGTTGAGGCTGTTTTTGCCGTTGTTTTGCATATTTCCTAGGCTTCTTCACATCTCTCCTCTTATTAGACTCCGGTTTTGGTCTCTTCTCAGGTGTGACAGTAGCAGGCTCCGGCTTTGTTGCATCTAATTGACCGGTCGGAATCGGGTCGATCCGGGGCAATTCTTCTTCAGTCTTTCGTTTTCTGTTTTGCGATGGAGTCAAATCGTACGATGTATTTGTATACACGCCCGGAATAGTTTGAGAAACAGCTGCGGCTGCGGCATTGGCAGCCACATGCGCTAAAACAGAGGGATAGAATCCGAGGCAAGGGTCTATCGCATCATGGCGCATTCGTCTTCGTTTGGTCTGTGATGATAGAGTAACCTTGAATCAGACAAATAAGCATGGAGTGATGTCCTGATTGTAATTACTGTGCGTGCAAATCTGTTGCAATCCATGTCGTTCAAAGTGTGAAGTATGGAGTAACGGAGATGGTGGTACGAGAACAAGGTCGTTTGAAATCAAATCAGCATTTCACAGGATTTTTGGACCTCTTTTTTCTCATCAAAAACAGCGCAGGGATTCCTAAATGACTTCGAAAGTAGAGCTTGGACCAATACGTTATATCTAAGTACTATCGGAACTTCGGCTAAGGCTCGGGCAAAAGAGGGTCACGTCCTCTGCTATCTGATAATGTCGAAGGCATTTCCTTGCTATCTGATAAGTTTAAGCGATTCAAATCGTTGAGACGATTACAATTTTGATCAGCTTTTAGTTCTTTCCGCCACCATCTATATATGCACAGATGAAGTGCTCCAAAAAAAAATAAGTATGAGAAATGATCTTAATGACCAATCGCAGCGTTGCCGAGGTGACTTATCTGGGTATCGTTTCGTTAAGAAGCGTCGAGTTGACTGGCCGGGCCCTCCTTTATCTACACCTTCAACTGCTCCCACTTTCACAGCTATTTCCTCATGTCTCGCTCACATAGTCAGTCAGAGGAGGAACCCTTGCTTACAGGAAATATTCAGAGCGTTGGCGGGTCTTCCAGTTCTAGACCTAGTCCTTACTGGTACGTTCATTGCCGGTTCGTGCGAGGATATCCTTTGAATATCCTCATCCAGGCTAGTCCCAGTCGTGATAGTCGCCTCAATGGCTGTAGGTCTCTTATGACTACGTCAAACGCTTCCTGAACTCATCTACTTTCTCAGCGGGGAGTCTCTATGGCCCCTCGGATCCAAGTATACAACGATATCGCTTGCAGGGCGTTGGATATCGCATTGGACGCCTGTAAATCGTCCTCAGATGTACAAGGAAGAGCTGCAAGAATCCAGGCTTGTATGACTTATGCTTGACTGGCTGCGGATTTTTATATTTATGAAACGCATTTCTTTAACTAATCTCAAGCCATCACTACCGTCATGAGTGTGCTGAGCGCATTAGCAACGGGACCATGGAGCCGCTGGGGAGACTTTCATGGCCGCAAGCCCCTTCTCTTCTTCACACTTTCTGGCGCCTTCTCTATGTCAGCCATCATTTATATCCTATTCGCATCGCCCTCATCACTTTATTTGGCATATTGACAGGGAGCTTGTCTACCTCTTGGTTACTCGCGAGAACACACCTTTTTATAGCTACGCCGAACAGTTCATTATGGTCGGACCTGTATTGGATGGATTCGTCGGCGGGCTTTCAGCCTTCAACGGCGTTGTCCATGCGTGAGTGCACGTTTCTCAAACGCCGACTATGATCTCGTATGATCTCGATCGATATGTGTTGCTTAGGTATACGTCGGATTGTACAGCGCCTGGCTCTCGAGCGAAGATATTTTCTACTCTCCAAGGAATGGTCTTCGTAGGACTTGCCATCGGGCCTTGGGTGCGTATATTATGCTACTAGCGCCATCGCGTCGTTAATATTGAAGGCAACAGCTCGGTGGCTTCATCACTTCATCCACAGGTCCCGAACCTCTAAATCCCTATACTCTCTTCTACGTGAGCTCCACAATGAATGCGCTTTTACTTTGCTTCGTTGCTTTGGTCCTGCCTGAATCGATCGAAAAGAAGTACGAACCCTCGGAGGCCACTATCAGCTGGAGAAGTAAACCTCTAAAGACATCCATAAAGTCGGGTCTTGCAGAGCTGCTAGCTGGGCTTCTTTCTCCTATCTCTATCTTCTTTCCTAGAATCATCACCAATTATGAAGGGTCCAGGAAGAGAGATTGGAACTTGTCATTTGCTGGAGGTGCATTGTTTTTGTACTTGATTTCTATTGTGAGTTGGCGTCTCTCGAACTCTATCTCTCGCTCACGAGGTGTCGTCTTCAGGGAGTATTCTCAATCAAGTACTTGTATGCGAAGCATATCTATTCGTGGACTTCAAATGAGGCACGCACACAGTTTATGTTGATCCATGATCGAACGTCTAAATTACCTGCAGTTGGGTTACTACATGTCGCTGTTATGGACTACTCGGGCAATCAACCTCTTAGTCGTCCTCCCTCGTGAGCTCACACTTCATCTTATTGTCAACAAACTCTAAACGAAAAGGAATAGTCATTGTAAACTATCTCAAACCTAAACACCGACCAACTGATCCGCTCTCTATTTGGTCTGAGTTACGCTTCGATAAACTTTTAGCTCAAGCTTCACTATTCGTCGATGCATCTGCAGACGCACTTGTCGCGATCGTGCCATCATCCTCACAGCCCGCCTTTGTTGCTTTCTCTACCCTATCATCCTTCACTTCTGGTGGAAACCCTACTTTGCATTCGCTCGGTGCTGTATGCTTGCACGCTAGCGGGCGTAGTTCCGAAGTGGGATCCTTGTTTGGAGCGTTAGCAGTCCTGTCTGCTATCGCCCACGTCATCTCAGTGAGTATTTCCAACGATGGATGATTTTGCCTGGTTTTTAACAACGTCTGCAGCCCACCCTATACGCTGTCACTTATGGAACGACTGTGGCTACGTTTCCCAAAGCGATTTTTGTCCTTGCGGCGTCTCTACTTGGTACCGCAGTTCTCTTGCTGGCTTTCATTCGTATTAGGAATCGTGTTACGTTGGCCACCCGTGTGTAGATCATATGCTTCGCAGTGTGCCACAGACACTGTACATTGACAAAAAATTGACATGTACATTGTATTTTGTATGTTGTGGAACAGTGAAATATATAATTGCCTGCTTGAATTGGAAAAAGGACCCAAAATTTCACCGACAGGTTACAGGAAAGGCAGTAATGCTTGAGGAAGGATACTTGGAACAGCTGCACCAGCGGGGGGCTCAATTGATGTAAAGTAATCTGCCCACCAAGGTCCAGCCGCCCACCAGGAAAGTCCTATCCAGACACCGCCAGCCTCCTGCATAGAGCAAAGTGCTCCGAAGACGGCCTGAATGCAGTCGGTATTTGATCCAGCCCCAATCTCACCTAGGAATCCTTTGATGCCTGTAGATTGCAGCCACGATGTTGCGTCAGCCAGACGGGATGCACCAATTGAGTTGGAAACACAGGTGCCGCTCGTTCCGGAACCGTCAGAGTCGAGGTACTGGTGCATCTCTAGTGATAAGGAACAAAATCAATCGGTCATTTTTCAATGTAATAAATCAAAATACGAACCAATGGCTACGTTGTCATTGGGGTCTGTGAGTGCCTCGAATGCAGCAGCATTACCGCTTGTAATCCAAGCTGAAAACAAATCATGTTAGTGCTTAATAATGACAGACTAACATTGAAAACTCACTCCAGGCTCCTGTCCATGCTGATTGAGAGAAAATGGGTTTAGAATCAGGAATTGAATATTCCTGCGCTCACAGGTTCCTTCGACTAAAATGAGCTGCGAGGTCGCACCACTTGCTCTTACTCCGTTGACACCCGCTTGCATCTAAGTCGTACCAATATATGAGGGCAGATACAGATAGAAGTGCTGATGGGATCACCATTTCGTAGACAACTTGTGCGGTGGGTTGGTAGGGTTCGTTCATGAGATCTTCGGTATGTTTGAGCGCTATTTTCAATGAGCTTCAAATGTCGCGATAACTCACCGAAGATGACATGGTCATTATCTTTCTGTGGTGGGGGATTAAGACCAGTTTTTCATTCGGATGATGTATTGTAGAGACTTACGAATTTGCCAGCAAGGTTTGTCCAGACTATCAGGGTTTAAAATCAGTTCAAGCCTACATTTGCTTGATTGAGCACGTACATGTCTGGAAACTAATTGGTGTAGGATATATCTTGTCAGTTTATCGGAACAATACATGTATGCAATGGTAAACTTACTCGGATGTACTGCTGAGGGTAGCTCCGTTGTATATTAAGTAGTTATGAGCTATGGCAAAGTAAGCCATCTGGCCTGACGCGGTGTATGCCAGCAGAAGTATTTACGTTCAATGGCAACGAAAGCTCCCTGGCTTGTTATCTCAGTGACGGTCTGAAAGTCAAACCGTGATCAACCAGAGAATTCGCAAGAACAGAAAACTACAACGACTTACAGCTGAAAGGTTGCCGAAGTAGTTGGGATCGAAAGGACCCGTTATACCCGTAGCAGGAGGGGTAAGCCTCTCCAGCAAGAAAGGAAGCCGGAAGAAGTTGAATCCTTGTCCGACGAAATACTGTCCGAGCTGTTAGCAAGGACTGCAAGAAATAGACAAGAGTAGGGGGAATTACATCAATTGAACTGTACAGAATCGCGATGAGTAAGTGGGTGACCGAGAGATGTCATGACGATTTTACCTAGGTGCTGGCCAGGTGTAGTCGGTACCAAGTACACCTGGAATAACCGTGTTCCCGAATTCTGCACCAGATTCGTTTACACCAAAGTAGGTGAACTTCGTCGTGGGACCGGAGCATGTTCCTGCTGCAGAGGAAGGGGCGGATCCTGAAGACGTAGACGTGGGCGTTGTGCTTCCGGTGGTTGAGCTGGCGGGTGCTGTGGTGGTGACGGCTCCAGGAAGACATTGTGAATAGTCTTGTAGAGAAAACGAGTCGGTGCTGATTATGAGTATAGGAGGAAGGTCATAATAACTTACATGCGTTTGATACCACACAGCTAGAACCAGAAGCGCAAGTGGTCGATCCAGTCCAGCCAATGCCCTAGAGTATCACAATCCAAAATTACTCGAAATTGCAATCAAATGAGAAAAGATAGTCTACTCCACACTGTCCATAGATGGGTGACTGGCCTCGAACGGAGACGGATAGAACCACAGAGACAGCCAAAGACACAAACTTTGCAGACAAGAATCTCATGGTTGACAAATGCTGAAATCTAGGAGATGACGATGTATGCCCTTATAAACATGGGCTTGACAACAATATGCATCCATTATCCGCTGTTTTTCCGAAAGAAACCCATACCGACCATCACATGCGGTATTTATCGTATGCATTGGACCTGAAAGGTCGAAGTATATCCGATACGAGACCTTAGCTGACCCTGAGGGAGGATGAATCGAATGGACCGTACAACGATAAAGACGGTCTCTATGATGTCGGAACGGCCTCTTCACGGGAAAATGTACTTGATAGGTATCATCTAAAACATGGAGAATAGCTGGACCAGACTAGGACGTCTTCGCCGCGCGGAGATGTATCGGTGGTTATAACTTCAACAGTCGGGAAATCTATTTTTTTATTTCCCGCAAACGAGCATATTCACTCTCTCTGATATTTGACATTTCGATCGGGGCATTGTTTCCGAAAATTATCCTATACCGAGTTCACGAGGGAGGCCTGAAAACGCTTGTGTACTATATATACTTACAGATGAGTTTGCTCGTTTCGGACAATTCTGCAACACCACGATCTCAAAAATGTCATAAACGCTTCAAATCTTCAGGTAGCAGATAAGATGTCTGTAGTCAAAGAATTGAATATATACGTACTACATATCTCAAATCACCGAACGCTGGAGCCTCCGAAACCGGTACTTCGTCTCAAATTGCCCAAATTCGAAGACCCTTCTCCTCGATCTTCAGAGTTTGTTGAAGTAGACCAAGTACGACGAGTACCACCCCCACCGAAAAACGAAGTTGGCCGTCTGCTTTGCTCCCAATCCCATTGCCTTCGCTGTCCATCACCGGCCTCGTTATTGCGGAAGAGAAATCGGTCAGCCAATCCTCCGGCTACAGCACCGGTCCAAAACCCTGGCCTCCATGGTTCATTTTGAGTTTTGGAATATGGAGGGGGAGAGTCTCTCCCCGTATTGTCGTCGTAATAACCTGGAAATCTGCCATTGCCACCGCCACCACCTGGTCTGGGTGCTCCTCCTGATTGATTACTACTACGTGAGGTACTGGAAGACGGCGCGTTGCGTGTGCTGAGGCAAGACTTGAGAAAACTGTAGCAGATGAATAAGAGAACGGCAACCCAAGCCACGGTGAATATGATATTTGCGAGGTCTACTGCTCGTCTGTCTTTAGTTCGAATACATCACCAGACATTGTCAGTCTTACTTTTCTTGCTCGAACTATGATGTGGATCTGAATGATTTCTCAAGTCCCTTGGGATTTCGACAAGTCTGTATTCCAGAGAACAAGAATCTGAACGTAATCAGATGAGGATTGCATAGTGGTAGCCATCCTGTGTTAATCACCTCTGAGAACATAAGGATCTCCGGGTCCTGTCCAGCCTTCACAGGAAACCTAAAGCAAGTGATCAGAGAAATTCATTGTATGACTAGACTTCAATGCGAAACATACCATGACTTTCCCAAACCGCAACGCCTCAGGCAAATCAGCTTCACACTACACAGGATCCCATTTCATTGGAATTGCTTTCTACCATGGGATGATGCGGCGTACCTTCCAATCGACATCCAACCCTGCTCCGCCAATGTTCTTGCAATGCACGACCTCCGGTTGGTACGCTTTACAAGGTTTTCCGACACACATCAGCTGGGGAATGGGACTAGTTCGTCGTGCATTTGTGAGATCGTCTTTGTAGAAGGTCAGAGCCTTGATGCCTGCTAGTGCGACGCGAGACATTTCAATTAGATGAACGATGAGAGCAAGATATATTTGAGGCTAATTTGAGGGATATGATATTTGAGGGGTATCATGGAGGGCATCAAAAGGGTAAGCGCGCAGACACGTAGCAAGTCTGCGGAACACGTTGACAAACAATGTTTTCATTACAATGTACATAGTGTTCCATCCGTAGTTATCAGGTAAAGTAAATCTATACTGAGCAACCCCCGCAAACCCCGCTCTGTCCACATCCCCAACAACTGGCGACACCAACGCCGCATGTCTTCAGTATCAGTGATATAACACTTGTCACCCCCTCACCAAGTACAAACCCGCTGGCGATTACTATGAGCCGAATGTCCCCTCCGTTCCTGGCATATCTTGTACGGAAGATGTATTCGAGAATACCCCCAATAAAACGAGCGATAGAGAAGGAAGGAGTATTCAAGAAGCCGATTGCAAAAGCCACGCCTGAAGGTACCCACTTTGCCCACCATACCTGTTTGTTGGCGGCGTAAAACTTGACTGCAGCGATAAGCGCAAAGATGATAGCGAAGCCAACCATGAAAACATCACTCTTTTCCGGCAACTGACCATCACCTGGTGAATCCCGTCAGTTTGATAAGAATGAGAAGCCCCTCGATGGTACACAACTCACGCAAAAGCCTCGCAAAACTTAACCATACATATGCCGTAGGGGCAGGGAAAGATGGTCCGGGGATGGGGTATACTCGGGTGTAAAGGGAATAGGCAGTGGTTGTGACAAATATTGATACAACGGACCCAATAAGTTGTCCGTAAAACTGAGCTCGAGGGGATGCCCCGCACAGATGGCCAGTTTTCAAATCTTGCATTAGATCTCCAGCCCTGGAAGTACAGTTTATGACAAAGCGCAAGTTAATAGAAGCCAGAAAGTATCTTACTGTTGCGCGCCAGCTTCTGCTACACCTCCTGCGATAATGTTTGCTACGATATTGCCAGGCTGAATCCAGGCGAAAAACAACTGGGAGATCTTTCCTAATCCTGATACGGGGTTTATATCTGTTTCTCCCAACGCGCGAACACTATTTCTGAGATGGAACCAGCGAATATGACATTACGGCGATGAATAACTCACGCAAGAACGCTGAGAAGACCTCCTATAACGTACCCAGCGAACGTCGCAGCTGGCTTGATTCCTTCATGTCCGAAGACGATCCAAACCAAAGCTATGCCAACCAGCACACTGACGCACCAGCCGATAATTACCCATCGACCAGGTACAAGACGATCTGCGCTCTCTATTTCACCGTCATTCTTCCCCTCTAATTGTAATGAAGACCCATGTTTCATTCTGCGGACGGTATCCACGAGAAACTCCCATGCTACAGGTAGCAATGAGACGAGACTGTCAGCGCACATGATGGCTAATGAAACCCAAAGGATCCAGCCTCTCGATCCTGAAGTCATATCACCGACAGGACCAGGAGCCCACCCGGAGAATTTGGCTATTGGGGAAAGAATTCCCCATCCAACAAGCATCCCCTACACGAAAAAAAAGTAGGAACAGGCTACAATAAGAATTATGAAGAGGTTACTGACCATGTTCATGCTAAGCGTTGTCGGAAATCCCATGATGATTCCTGTTGTTCAACGCGTCGTCAGTGTAGGTCAATAGAATATGATTGCGCAGCGTACCTTGGCCTACATACGACAGACTAGGGGTGAATGACCACGCCCACTCCCGAGCAAGATAGTTACCAAAAAGAGGAATAGCAAAGATGACGGGAAAGAAGTACGCTGCTAGCTGAGGACGATTAGAGGTACAATATTCCAAATGAACCAATCTGCTGATCACATACCGTCAGTAGACTAGAGGCGACAAAGCTCCATAAGAGCTCATGCCAACCCGCAGTAGGGGTAGTTTCTGGGTGCCTAAGCGGCGTAGTCTCTCGGACGGGTCGAACGTCTGTCTCTTCATCGGACTCTTGATCCTCAACTGATTGATACCCGTTTCGTCGCCGCAAACTGGTGTTGGGAGGTGGAAGTTTGTGAAGAACGGAAATTAACTGCGCTGTAGCTGTTCCGGAGGGAAACGCAAGCTCTTCTTCAATAATCTACATGTAAGATGCCATTGTAACCGTGAATCATCTGCTATAGACAATTGGCACATACTACTTGCTTGCGAATGGGAGGTGACAGAAAGACACTAGAGTGAAAGTTCAGTCATGGCGTGTACGCCACACATACACAGAGTACTCACCCGAAGAACGCAACCGCACATGACCATCCAATTCCTGCAACCCACGTCAAATGAATCGGAGGTGACCCATCTCGCTCTTCGTCGATTAAACCCAGGGCCGGGATGATTCCGACGAATCCAGCTGCTAGAGGCATTGTCCCTGTAGCTGTCGCAGTCGTCTGGACCAATATGATTTCTTGAGGAGTTAGCGGAGTAGGTAGCATTTTGCTGACGAGAAATCCTATCAAAGCAGATTGAAGGGACATCCTATCAAATGCAAAGTTTGAGCATCGTTTGAATGAGGGAATCAAGTATGGCATGTACATACATGCTAATGAACCCAGTTTGTAGACCAAAGTATAGATTGGTAAAGCATAGAAGACATCCAATCAACAAGCCAATGATTATTGCTGGTAATGAAAATTCGACAAGAGCTGAATCTCGAGAAGAGGGTAGCCATTTAATCTTGTGCTCTCTGAAACCATTTGTAATTCAGTGCCGTTTTCGCGTTCAAGATGTTAAAGTATGTGCTCACTGTATCCAATGCCTAAGGCTTGAGGGTATCATGGCGATGAGAGAGCCTCGTAGACCGGCCACGAGTCTTTAAGGTGGGTACTTGGAAGTGAAGCGTGCTGAATAAGCGCCAAATCTCAATACTATTACTCTGCTGCTGTTCTGGATGATAAGAAATTCAAATCACTAGAGCCAGAGGGGCACTCTCTGGTTCTCGGACTCTGCAATTTCTTGTCGCAGTGATATCAACAAGCGAACCCGCCCCCTACAAACCTTTCTAATTCATCTCTACTCATACTTCGGTCAGTCATGGCCTCGCCTACATTGTGCCTGGAAGAATCGACAGAGCTGTTTTCCAACTTCGACACCGAACATTCAAAAGGTCGATCTAGATAATGTTGAGCAACAGAAGTAAGCGGTCAACGCCCCGCTTAGGGCCCGCAGCTCCTTACCCGCCTTCAAAATACGATTTCTGTGATGTCTCGCTCATCAAAATTACAGATGATCCTTTCGCTCCGAACGGTCCATTCAAGTGCTACCAACGTTTGACTTCAGTTCAAGATCTTCATCTTGCTCAGCGTGTCAGGCCACCTTCATGTATGGCCATGGGCTATTCGACGTCGCTCAAAGGCTTTCTTCGGGCTTCCCGATCCAGCTGTCCCGGCTGGTGGCGGCGAGTGTGAACACGCAGAAGCTCGTTACTTTGTGATGGAGTACAGTGTACAAGAGGAGCAGCTTGGATTCACACTCGAGATTCTACTGCTGTAGGCATGCTCGTAGGGTATTTTCCTTGCCCAAGCATCAACTTGTGGGTTATACTTCCCCTCGATCGGCTGCTAAACAGAGTCGAAACTGACTGCGGAGTGAACTTAGATGTCCCTCGACGATGATTAATGCTACATTGTGGATGCTCATGATTTAGAACAGTTCTGTATCATCGTTCATAATAATTACTTACGATAATATGGGAACATTTGGTCATTCCACTTGGACCTTTGTACAAAGCCGTAGCAAAAGAAGAGTACGCTGATACGACCATTGAGCAACACTACAGATAACAATTCCATCGGTGTAAATTATTCATCGGAGAATGTCTACGTTACAAGATATGCTACATGGATCCTACTGAGGGAACGTCTCTTCATACACATGGGAAAAGTAAATGCTGCAGAACGCAAATCTCGTGGAATAGATACGGAAAGAGTCATTTTACATTCCATCCATGGCCTTCTCCTCTAAATCTTTCAATTCTGACCATGATGGCAATTCGAAAATCAGCGGCAACTTTGCCCAGATCTCGCGCTGCGTTGCTTCGGTATCTAACTTTGATTGCGTGAAACAAGCCAGACACAGATCACCCTCCAAGGCATCCCAGTTCTCATCAAGATAGTCTAGCGGATCGGCTATATTCCACGACGAAGCATGGTTAAGCCACTTCCTAAGCTGCTCCACACAATCCGCTGGTGAAGAGCAATCTGTATGGGGAGTCGAACGAAGGCATCGAAATGACAGATTGGTTTGGAGGTGCACAAGTTCTGCCCTGCCTACGAGAACTTTCCGTTTATCATCTTCGTTGAGAGTGAGATGTCGTGTTCTGAAAGTAACTCCGTCGATGATTTGAGAAACATTATAGGAGCAGAGGCAGTACAGAACAGCGGGAAGAGCCCAATCTAATTCAAACTCTCGTACCAGTGGAAGGATGGCAAATGGCTGGGGCGTTCGATAAGTAACCCAATGCGATGAACTCATGTAAACTCTTACCGAATTGTCAATAGGAGGGATACTTCGATGAGTATCACGACGCTTCCATGCTCGTAACGTACTCGGATAAGTGGTTTGAACATGAAGCAGTGCACGTCTACGCAGGAATTGTACGTCGTATTTGCTGCTTAACCTTAGTATCGCACCAACAATGCTGAGGTCAGTTGTTGATGGAGGTGGCTCAAAGAATCTGCGCAAAAGACGAGTAAGTGTATGTATTCAACTGAATACGAGTAGCACATACTCTGGATCCAATATGGCTTTCAGAAACCAGGTCAACTCCTCAGTCGAGTCATATAGTCGTACAGTTGGAACATCTTTATGATCGTTTGGTTGCGGGAAAGTGAACATATCACGAAAGACGCTACTCTTGCGAGCTAACAGGCCGCTGTATACTTTGAATAAAGAACTCTCGGTTTCTAGTATTAGGTTGCCGTCCGAGAACCAGAGGTCTGATACGATTTGTGGAGACTTCGTAGAAGTGGTGAATGGGGTTGACGAGGTGTCCATGGTTGTTGTACTTTTGCAGAAGGAAAAGACGAATAAGCCTACGTAAACACCCTGTCTGAGCCTCTGAGGTTGTATACCTTAAAAGCCTCGAGTTAAAGTTGTCAATTATTTCCTTTTCCAGCAAGTCGATTCTGAGCACGTGTATCAATATGTACCGCCCCATCATCATCCGAGTCGGGCGCTCGGGCGATACTTCTATTCCAAACTTCATATACCTACAGATATACAGTGCTTAGCAGACTCCGATAAACTTGCTACGCATCTGGCGCTTTATCCTTCACATGTACAAACAAAAGGGAAAAAGGGGTCGAGTTAGCGAGTCACTGTACGAGGACTACTAAAGGAGCTATGACTCTCCTGATTTGTTCGAGCATGGGAGTTAATTTTGCATCCAGATGAAGCAGTGATCATAAAACGTGTATAAGATTATGAATACAGTATTTCCAAAATTCCGATTATAGGTATGCTACATGGAGTCATGCGAATTATGAGCGAAAGCATGGAGAAATGTCAATGAATAGAATGAGACATGTTCAACATCACTGTTTCCTGTCTGACCAGCGAGTCTCGAGGGGTTCGTCCTCGAAAGTAGACATTAATATTCTACGTGCGGTATGTCCGTCGAGAGTATTCCAATTAAATTTCTGAGAGAATTCATCGAAGCAAGCAGTTAAGCAGGGTCATGATCTGCAATTTCAGGCTCAATCGAGGGTGGTGGTTGCACTTTATAATCGAACGAGACGAAATGGAAAATAAGATGCAACCACGCTCAGAAGTGAGTGAAGTACGCTAAGGTTGAATGGAAAGATGCTCAGCCTAGGGGGGGATGTAGTGAGGAAGGAGTTCTTTCAAAGACTTCTTCACCAGTCCCACTGAACCATTTCAAGTAGGCTTGTGGTTACGCAATGGGAAGTCCGGGTTTCTTGTAGCGACAGGCAAGGCAAAGCATGTTATAAAACAAGGACTCTAAATCATGGCGGTAGAGATGGCCGCCCATCCAGTTTGGGCATAAGAGATCGAAAGACATGAATAGCCGGTAACGAGCTTGCCTCGTTTTTGTGTGAAAGAGAAAGGAAGGAATCAAATGGGCACTCCAACCAACCAATCTAATACACAATATGCGAGT
>MU795204.1:8514-41947 GCA_027886305.1 Lentinula aff. lateritia | reverse complement strand
TATGTACATCCATGTCACACATCTAGCGCAGTGTGTGTAGCATGGACCCCGGCTGTTCCTCAATGGGACCGTGTCGGTTTTCCTTTCCTTTCCTTCCTTCCGGTGGTCGAGACCGCCCGACTCCTCGCGAATGGACCGGAAAATTTGGGATTTTTTTTGTGACAAGTCCGTAATTTGGGCAGGAGTCCCGGGCGAAGAAGCTGTACCCTCTCAAAAGTTTGACAGTTGCATGCATTTCAAGAAGAAAAATGAGAATTCCGAAAGATCGAAGGCATAGTACAAGCAATGAAGCGTACCACAATAAATCAAGCCAAAAAAATAAGTATTCGCAGTATGCTAGGGATAGTACATACATAGGATAAATGCAAGGACATACGGACTACAACAACTGATTAGACCATTGTAGACCTGGGAAAAGGTTCAAGCAGTAGTAGAGAAACAAACGAGAGTGAGTAAAATAAAGCAACAACATGAATGCGAAATAATAGTGCAGGAATTGATGATAAGGCCAGAATGGCGACATCAGAAATCAAGGAGCGAGCGTAGGAAGCCGATTTGTTGTCTTGGATGGCACTCCTGAGAGTAGTGAATTGAAATTGTGAATGCGTTGGAAAGTAGGTTCACCTCTGATCGACAGAGACAGGATGAGAGGAAAGATAAGTAGGCAATAACGGATAATGCAGGGACTGAGAGAGCGAAAGGGTCAATCGTGTCGGGTGAAGAGTGGGAAGAAATTGGGGTTGGAGCGGGAGCGCAATGACGTTGGAGTATGGAGTGAGCGGATGCGCGGAGGGGAGGGGAAGGTGGCCGAAAGCGGACTAGATGGAAAGGTTCGTTAAGACGTGGAGATGACGAAAAGTAAACGATCGTTCAGCTCACCTTATGTATGTTCGCCCAAGGCGGGAGGATAGCGTAAGGGATCAGGCAACAACGCAGAACCCAGTGTATACGGTGCTTTCACCGTCGTGTTCAGCGTCCAATGGCAGAGCATTCGCAGATGAGTCTGGGAAATAATCTGGCGAGCCGGGGATGGGGTGGACGCTGCTTGGTTCCACTGGCGAAGTGGAAGCATTTGAAGCGAGCGCTGCGTCGAAGGAAATAAAGGAGTCCATGAGAGTTTGGATGATGTGGTGAATGTTCGAGGTGTTGTTTCAAAGGTAGTGTAGAATGACCTATTCAAACACGAAGACGATGTGGAACAACTAGATGGGTAGGACGAGCGAAAGTGTGCTTCGGGATTTCTCTGCTTTTGGGGCTTTGAATGAAAGGTTGAGGTTTTGAAGAGAACCTTTTGTATGAATACCGTTCATAGTGCCGAAAAAGAGAGGACAATGAATGTCGGTTGAGGTTTTTTGTCTGTCGAATGGACACCGGCTATGATTCCTCGGGCCGAATTTTCTGTGACACCAAAATTGAACCCATGAGACAATCGACTTTGTACATATCTGTAGGCAGGTTCATTATATGGGATGAGGCGCATGGAAGAGGTGCAGAAGAGAGCTTGAAACCAGTTAGAAACTATGTAGCAGGAAAAAAAGCTCGAAGAGAGTTCGGCACATACTGGCACAACATGCGGAGTGAAATTCTCACGAGCTAAACAGCCCCATTGTCCTCAAACAATGAGGCCTTCCATTTCGAGGGAACAAAGACCGACTGTTTCAAAAAGGACACTTGAAGCCACTATGGCCATCTATTCCCTTCCTTTCTTAGACTATGCTCGCTTCCGATCCGACGTACCCACTGTTTCCCGTCTTGGCCTTCATTGGGTTCGTCCTCTGCGCTATTCCGTTGTCCTGGCACTTGCAAGCTTGGAATTCTGGAACTTGTGCTTTCATGATCTGGACGGGACTTGCTTGCTTGATAACCTCCATCAACTCCATAGTTTGGGCTGACAATGCTCTCAATATTGCTCCAATCTGGTGTGATATCTGTAAGTCGTTTTCTCGTGTGCTGTTCGCTGGCGTCATCTTATTGACGTGCTCTAGCCTCCCAAGTAATTCTTGCGGCCAGTGTAGGCATACCTGCTTCTACACTTTGTATTAGTCGCCGGCTTTACCACATTACGAGTACTCGTACAGTCTCAATTACGCGTGACGATGTGCGTTTTCTTTCATTCAATCCACGCCTTCACATCCCAACGCTGTCCTCACAGAAAATACGCGCTATATATGTCGATCTCGCCATCGCGGTCGGTCTTCCCATAATCATGCTTGGTTTACGTGAGTCAATTAATATTCCCCCCTCTTCCACGTCATTTCTAACATTTGACTGCTAGACCTCGTCGTTCAAGGCCATAGGTTCGACATTTTCGAAGAGTATGGCTGTACAAGCGTCACGTACAATACACTTCCGGCTTATTTTCTTTATTACATGTGGCCCATCGCAATTGGACTGGTGTCCCTGGTTTATTCAAGTACGTTTTTACCTCTCTACTTCGAACGTGAACCTGACTATTCTCAAGGTTTCATACTGAAGACCTTTTACATGCGCCGCATTCATTTCAATCAAGTCCTTTCCTCCAACGGCATGGTTAATCCAAGTCGATATTTGCGCTTGATGCTTCTCGCCATGATTGACATTATGTGCACGCTCCCTTTGGGTATATATACCATATATATCAGCTTGAAAGGCTTACCTTTAGCTCCATGGATCTCTTGGGACGATACTCACTTCGATTTTGCCTTCGTCCAGTTAGTACCAGCCGTTATCTGGCGGAGTAGCTTCCGAACCTATACCTCCATTCAGATCACTCGTTGGCTCCCTGTTGTCTGCGCCTATGTCTTCTTTGCACTTTTTGGCTTCGCTGAAGAAGCACTGAAGAACTATCGTCGAGCCTTCTGGTTCTTTGCTGGGCGCTTTGGTTTCCATCCAGTATCACATGGAAGGAAGGGAAAAGGTGCACTTTCTACGTATGTTAATTTCTTGCCTTTACTGTGTTTCATACTTATGTCATTTGTTGTATATGCAGGCTCAAGAGTTTGAAGCTTAAATCAGACGACACAGACTTGCCTCCGGCTTATGTGACCCCGACAGAGCCCGTGATCCCTTTAGCACGAAAGAGCTTTTTGGAGGCCGATTCGCGTTCAACTATCTGTTTTCCCGATGACGACGATGTTGAACTAGGTCCTTATCGCAAATCCTTCACCTGTCTAAACTCGGATGACGCTCCGTCTTCTCCGTCCTCTTCGACTTCTGCTTGTGGCCCTCGCACACCTATCACTCCAACTGCCGCACCTCCATTGTATGTTGACTCCAGATACGATGACACTGCTGCCCTGTCGCTTTCCAAACGCGAAAACGACCGCCCACTCGAAACAGCTGTATCCCTTCCGGAGATGGATATCCCATATCCCACCATTCGAGCCTCCTCATGCTCGCATGAAGCGATTCAGAACCATGACAGCCACGAACGAGAGGAAGACCGTATATCTATCTCTGACACGTATATCGACTCGCGGCCCACGTCTCCGGCCCCAGCTTTTATTCCGCAACGTGTCCCTACTCCAATGCCATTTACCGCTTCAGAATTACCGACGCCGCCTCCGCCTGCACTTGCATTCCATCGACCGTTTTCGCCTCCAAGTATCTATCTAATGACAATGTCGCAAGTGGATAGGGACGCGGGCCCGCAAAATGGGATCGTAGTGACTGTGCAATCATCTTGCGAGTCTTCATGAAATCGCCCTCCGAGCTCCGTCATTTCTCTACGATGCGGGATATCCCTATTTCCTCTTCGCTCTCTAAAAGCTAGGAGCGGTTCGTTCATGTATCTCCTGCCTATTCTTTCGACCGCGACCCGTCACCCACATCTATCTTCCACCACTCTTTTTGCAATTATTTAACGACGAGCTATGATCTATTTACGCCCCCAACCGCTCTTTGTTTCCTGCCTCGGTTCCTCCTTTTGTGTTTGTCCTTCAGTTTCGCTCCCATTCTTGTATCCCTAGCATGTATTCTCACGATGTTACCACGTATCCTTTAGCCACCACAATCTTACACCAGTCGTTCATATCCGTACCGTATCACTATTCCGTTGGCACATATCCTGGCGACGCCATATTCTTGGCTATACATACTCTACCTCACTCGAGCTCTTTTCTCGATGTCCTTGTATTAATTAAAAATATGCCAAAATATCCGTGTCTGTACAAACATTGCTAGTCAATTAGTCAATTCATATCCCACTGTATTTATTATTGAAAGACATGAGTCTTTTGAAGTGATCTGCACCGTTAGGTAGATCTCCAAATTTTGAGCAAACGAAGCACCCTGTATGTACTCACATATTCTATCTCTCTATCTACTAAGGTAACAGAAAATAGATAGATAGATACACGACTCCACCCGAAGGTGTGGTCCCAGATCGGAACAGCCGGTCTTGGTGGTCCAATGGCAGCGAGCTCAACCCGCAAGGAGAAGGTAGACTGACACCAGACCACCAAGGCAGAGTTACAGTACATGAGTGACTGAGGTACAAGTATTAGAGTATACAATACAATGGCAGGTCTTGTCAACCCTTCTTCACCAAGCCATTATCTTCCTCTCCCTCCAATCCCCCATGTTGAAACATGAAAGAAGGCCAGCTGAATGATGGTGGGTTTGACTTGCATGGGAAGAGAAATGAGGCTGTCCCTCCAATGATAAGGAACAAGAATGGGCAGAGTTGTGAATGGGTGAGTAACAGAGGTTGTTGATGGCCATTGGAAAGTATGAGTAAGAGAGCAGAGTGATAGGCAGAGATATGAGTGAGAGGGCAGAGAGTTATCAGAGCTATGAGTAAGAGGGCAGAGTGATAGGCAGAAATATGAGTGAGAGGGCAGAGAGTTATCAGAGTTATGAGTAGGAGGGCAGAGGGTTATCAGAGTTTTTTTCAAAGTGACAGTTCAGCAGTGACAATGGACACAATAGCAATGCTCATGCCGATGAAAGCATCATAGTACAACATCCTAGAATAATGACCTCAGTAAAGTGAGCAGTAATGAGAGCACACCTCGATATATTCCTTTTTTTATGGTAAGCGCCCAGCTAAAGCTGGGTAAATTATTGTACGAGGGACAGAGTCCGGATCATTAGGCTTGCATGGGACAGATGTGCCGTCTTTTCTGCGACCGCGGGAAGCACGAGGAGGAGGAGGTTGGAGACGTGATGGTGAGGGAGCTACCGAGATGCCCCCCGCGAAGGAGAAGGAATCTGTCTATAAGGGAGAACGATATTGAAAAACTTACCATTGTGCAAAGCCTGTGGGAGTAAGTTTCTGAGTAACGATTGACGGGGCAGTGAGCTCGAGATTTATCTGACAGATATTCGATGATGGGCAGTAACAAGCTGGTAACCTGTTCAAGCTTGGCATGGTCTCAACAGTCAAATTAAAAGGTAGTGCCTCACAGTGCCTAAATCATGATCGTTTTGGTGAACAAGCATTGCAATTGAACGTAGGTATCTTTATATTGGTGTACAACACGACATACGAGGATGATATCCAGAAAGAATGAGGCCACTGAGGGTACAAACAGAATTACAACGCGACCTCGCAGAATCAAATCAAAGTAGAAAGACAGAAAAAATACAAAGAGTGTGAACCGCTGAAGTCAAGACGTCGGAGCGGTTTAAAATCATGATGCAATCAGGGCATGGTCATAGGCAGTGACATAGGACGGCATAGGGTGTGAGGCAATATGCTAAAGCATTGTGCAGCGAGGTGTCGCAATGGGCCAGCCCTAATTGAGCGATTGAAACTCAGAACTTTTTCGCTGGGGAAATAACATACAACTACTCACAATTTTTATGCGGGTGAAAGGCACAAGACGCTAGAAACCTAGGCGATAGTGCAGAATCCAGTATCTGCCACACCCGCCGATTCGCTGATGTGTTCAGCGTCGCATGGGATAGTGTGTGACCGTGACGGCGATTCGGAATGAGATCCAGAAGAGTGGGAGGGGACGCTTCTCTCTTGATTAGAAAGATTTCGACCGAGGATAGCGTCAAATGAGAAGAAGGAGTCCATGGGAGGGAGAACTTTGGATGCTACTAGTAGATATTGAAGATAAAGCAAAACACGAAGCCGGAGCAAGTGTTAAGAACGGGGAGTGCGACGAGGGATCAAATCTATACCAATTTGAGGGGGCATATGTCTCTTATATGCATACTAGTCATAGTTCCTAAAACAGAGAACAATGCGGAAGTAACAATAAAACGCGTTGTCGAAACCACTAATTGAAAGCCAAATATGGCAATAGGGCGCACGGGCGCTTGTTATCACGCTTCGTGCCGATTTCGGCGAGTTATAGATACCACTAAAACCCGGTTCGAAAAAAACTGCATATGTAACATCGTAGATTGGGGGGAGAGAATCCTCAAGAAAATGTGAATGGGCACAGTATACGATAATAATGTAATAATGATTGGGGGGCAACACGCAGAGTGGCAGAGAGGTATATATATAGCTTTGAATCAAGCAGAAGATTCAAAGAGCGAACGTCGTTGTTGGGCTTTTACTCATGCGCACGAGCGACATGACAGTCATAATTGGCATTAAAAAGTTGACTCGCAAGGGATACTGCAGGTGCATTCACAGGATATCACCGCGAGCAAGGCTGCGGGCTTCGGGGATTGGGAAATATCGAAACCTGAAGAGAATGAAATTTCGGAGAAAATCGAAGCGCGTAGTACATGATTGTGCGCCCAGAGTAAAACTACAATAAGTGAAATCAAAGTTATGTGTGGCTACATAAGCACCAAGGGAACAAGGGATACAGTAATGCGTAAAAGAGAGACAGTAGACAGTGCTGGAGGATAAAGAACGTGGACCGCTATCGAACGTATTGTCGACAAAGGTTGAAGAATCATAATGCGTAATGCGTCAAAATCATGCCCTGGTCGACAGCGGCAATCGCGATGAGTGGAGGAGCGAGAATCGGTTTAACGTGTAGTAACACGTCGATCATACGAAGGGAATATAAGTCACGAACACAGGGAAGGATGCCTAGAAAAATTATCAGTTCCAGTTCAAACGAAGAGGAAGAGGCAACACTAACAGAATCCACGGTGTACGCGAGGGTGAGGAAGATAGAATTGCTAGTTCAAGCAATGACACAGAATCCGGTGTCTGCGACACCTTCTCCATCGTGTTCTGAGTCGAGGGGTAGTGTAGATGGTGATTCCAGGATAGAATCCGTTGTATTGCAATTCATAGGCACTTCCACAGCGTCGGAGGTAGCCCAAGCGAAGGGATTCATCGAATTGAAGGAGTCCATTTCAAGAGTAGAGTCGGTGTTGTGGGAGCTGAGTTTGGGATAAGTCAAGTTCTGCGGCTGCGAAGGGGTGATGTCGCGAGCAAAGTGTTACAGAATGGTTTTCTGTGATGAGTTGGGGTGAAAATTTGAGTTGCGGGAAAGTGCTTTTATACACATAATGGACGGTACCAAAAAGGGAGGACAATGCAAACTGGCCAATTATTCTTTGACCGGGCCAATGTCGGACCGATCACCCAAAGTAGAAACTGGGCGCTCATTACATAACATTTGTCAAATCTGCGGTTGATTTTTCTGATCTTATCACCGGGCGCTATTGTTCGTGTCTTTTTGTTCTGGTTCTCCTCATTGTCCCGACCTGGTCGTGGGACAGACAGCAGGAACCCGAGCTGTTCTAATTAGAAGAATCAGGAGGTATGCATGACAGCTTGCTGCTCCGTATCATAGACAAGACTTGGACGTAGGGTCAAAAAACATTGCTTTGTGGTCTGCGGTACCGTCATTTAGTCACAGAGCTTTTCTCTTGACATTTACCGTCGGAAATCCCATGGTTCAATCTTGTTTCATTATTGCGCAGCATTCGCTCATTCTCGATTTGTGTGGACCCTCTGCTCCTTCCAAGAATAATCAAGACAGTTCAATACTCTCCAAACCTTTCAAAATCATACAAATAATGCGGAATAAGTATTGAATCGAGAGTTTAACGATACTCTGTAAGGTCCTCATCTTCAGTGAAAGCCTACATGATTCGACATTACTTATGCTGCATACTGACAATGCATGCAGTCCTTTCTCCTAATAGATGTGCTCTTCGTCTAGATCCCTTCTGCGACGTTTAACTATCAGTTTTCGTCTTCTTCAAACTTTTATTGTGGTTAGGTTATAAATGCCTGTGAGGATTCGAATGTACCGGGAATGTCCAGGTAATGTACTGTTGTTGATAACTACATCCTACTCCAATCACGTTCTCGCCACATCATACTCAACCAAATCATTTAATAAACTTTGTGTAAGCCAAAAATAGGACATTGTCCTAGAAAAATATCCATGTAAAGGTACAGACTAGGATTCAAGATATTTGAGCAAGGTTCCATTTTTTGCGGACTAAACATCAGCTGTAGATTCTCTTTTGTGGTGTGAAAATATCATCCAGGTCAGTTCTGGTTTCAACGACCCGAGAGACACTAACACCAGCCTTTTAGAGATTATCAAAGGAGCGTATGAAGGGGACATTAGTAGTACTTACATTCTCGTTCGACTCCGTATGAGATGATTGAAAGTTGGATCGTCTATCGGTGCTATGGACCCCCTCGTTAGCAGATCTACTGATGTCCAGAGTTATGACGTTGGAACCAGAAGATGCATTCACAGCTGACCGAGAATTGAGGCTGATAGACAGATCAGTATACAACATTCAACTTGTCGAGGGGAGATACGTACGAGACCATCATGGAGTTAGAATATGCTGAAAAGAAAAAGCATCCGGCATAATGTTTGGTATTTTCCGAAACCCGTCCAATGTACTCACATTTTGCGAGTAACGTGTACATCAGAATCCAGACTGCTACAAGAATGTAGTTCAGAAGGTGTTTTGCTCCGCAGAAGTGAGATTTCAAGGCATACAATTGTCCGGCATAGTAACGTACTGAGCATTGTACCGAAATGAGCACCAGATCATGATAAGAAGCTGAGCTGGGAGCTCACGCAAAGCACGGTAACCACAGAAATTATGCTGTGGAAAGAACCTATGAATCTCAATAAAAGATTAAGCGCGGGGATAGACTAACCTCGTCAAAAGACCAGTTGCTGCTCAAAGAGTAAGCCAGGGCAAATACCGACAATGATGGGCCTCACTCAATGTGAACGCAATCAGACGATCCAAGAGAATTGTTGTTCTGTTAAACAGTGAACCTCAATTCGCGCTTTTGGACATTGAGGGGATAACCGACCGCGCGATAGAGGTGGAGCGTTGAGAATACAGATACACACAGAGAGCCAGAGCAACACCGAGATCAACGAACGCGCCCAACGCAAAAAGAGTGGTCAAAAGCCACGACCAGTCAGCAACGTAGGTTGTTGTGCTATCAGTCTGAATCCCGAAGATAGTAAGAGCGACGCTCGCTGCAAACCGCAGTACCGCACAGATCCAGAAAAAACGTATGATCATCTTGTGTACCTTTGAAAGCCGTTGAACCCGCGTTATAAAAAAACCCTGAGAAAAGCACGATTATCGATGTTTGTGATCTAAGTATTGCTTATGGAAAGTCATACATACTTGAACCACGATGGTGATCATGCCTTCGAAGAGAAGAGTTACGTTAATACTATCAGGGAGTTTGGTAATAAGTTGTGGTTGGCCGAAGTCGGTCACTGTGACTATGTAGAGTGCGTGCAGACTGGTGACGGTGTGTCCGAGCTCAAAACCACTACGGGGGGGGGTTGCATGAGACTGCATATGTTCAAAGTCCAGTGGAGAGATGCTCACAAAACTGCAGCAACCTTTCAGATTATTTGAGCCCAGTGCAACGGGATGATCGATAGAGGGAATATCTCACCGCAGCTTTGACCTGTGGTTTATCGTTTGGAAACGTTCGGAAGAAGAAATAAGTTTGTAGTGTGATGATCCCGAAAAGATAGGTCGCAACCATATTTCCGATTTCCAAAGCACCAACAGTGGAGTCGAAGTCATTCATTGTTTACAGCAGATAACCCATTCGTCGAAGGATTTAAACCATGCATGGCACAAGGCTAGACTCATTGTGTATTTATAAACGACAAACCATTGAATATATTGTACAGCAAGAGGGAGAGGAAAAACAGCGGTTATCATAATGATGTACTGCAAAATAGATGAGGACAAATGAAGCCAAAAGTAGAGTCAAACGTACAGATACCAAAACCCGGAGTCCGCCCCGAACTAGCCCGAACTCTACTCTGAAGTCATTGGGGAAATATAGTTTTTGCACTACACACGTCCACGGCAGACTTGATTCGCGTTCATTTTGGCCATGCTTTGCAGAAAACACACAGAGCTTCAAATGAGTGGGGCAGAGAGACCCGGACGATTGCAAGTCTGTGGGAACCCGAGAAGGTCGTGACCGATCGGCGAAAACCGATTCTCCGCGATAATTTCCTTACTTGGTTCAAAGCGGTATGTAGTAAACCTAACCTAACTTTATTGCTGAAATTCACAATGACGAGGTAGACGAGGTGACTCGCTCCTGCGGGCAAGTGCGTGGACTGCAGAATTATCCATCCCCTCCCCCACTAACCGCTGATTTTTCGTGCACAGTGCTTATTCTAGAACGAGCTGTTGCAGAGATCACGATGCACGAAATGGCGCGTGTTAATGCGGTGATGTATAGTACATAATTCAGTTGAGGTTGCTCTGTTACTCCCGGAAAATTCGAATGGCCCTTATTACCGACCTAGCAAAGGTATCGGACTAGGCAGCCTTCTACACATCGATTTCACTCATAATCACGTTTAGGTCGCGACTACCGACGCGACAAAACGTCAGGCTGACTACGACTTCATCATTGTAGGAGGAGGTTAGATACAGCACTGCGTAGGGCCATGGCCATGCGATTGAACCCGTCTACAGGTACTGCCGGCTGTGTTTTAGCGTCCAGACTATCCGAGAACAAGACCACAAAAGTTCTATTGCTCGAAGCAGGTGGCAGGTCCGCATATCTCGTCTGACTCTCTCGGAGTGCGAATTGATTAATGCAACGGCTGCTCAACAGCAGCAAGCTTGTGCTCTTCACTCAAACTCCGGTAGCATATGGTCAACTATTTAGGACAGAGCATGCGTACCAGATAATTACTGAACCTCAGGAAGGGTTAGGAGGGAAATCCAAATTCTGGCCTCGTGGTATGTCTCTTACCTCTTTAGCTGAACAGTAAACACTCCTACAAGTGCTGAAGCTTATACGCAGGAAAGCTGTTGGGCGGATGTGCGCATGCCTACGTCTGCCATCGAAGTATCATGCAACTGACTCCCATTTCTTAGCCTCATCCATCAATGCGCAAATGTAGTGCTCGCCGCATTTTTCCATTCACGGTCTAATCTTCCTACTTGAAACAGTGCCCATTATGGATCTCCGGAGGATTACGATGAGTGGGCAAACATTACCAAAGACAAAACATGGTCGTGGAATGAATTTGGACGGTAAGTGATTCGAGGCTGGTCAATCAAAACGTAACCCTCGTTTTTCCAGCTACTTCCGAAAGTTTGAACGTGTGCTAGCGGATCCATCTTATCCTCAAGTTGAGACCTCGTTGCGAGGATCAGATGGGCCTGTACGAGTGGGCTATTTTAATCACAGTACCCGGTTTGGACGAGACTTTGTCGAATCGTGTCAAGCTTTGGATGTTCCATTCTGTCCAGATTTTGATAATGGAAAGGGAACACTAGGTGTAAATCGAGTGAGCAATTTTTTTTATCTGGAAGATATGCACCTGCTCACATTTTACAACCTAGTTAAGTAAGTTCATCGCCTCTTTCTCCGTTTACCTGCCCTCAAATTCGGGGCAGTGACATACATCGATGAAAATGCGAAAAGGGTATCGACAGAAACCGCGTATTTAACACCTCAAGTACTTGCGAGAGCCAATCTTAAAGTCGTGACTGGAGTGAAAGTGACCAAAATCTTGTTTGATACAACAACCATTCAACCGAAAGCTGTCGGGGTCCAGATGCAAAGTAGTCTGGGCGGGGCCGCATACTATGCATTTACAAAAAAAGATATTATTCTAGCGTGAGTGTATCTGCTGCTTTAACCGTTTCTCCTGAACAATCTTATGCGACTGACAGCGCCGGGGCTATCCATACTCCTCATGTACGGTGCTCTTTCTGTAAAACACTGATGATTTCCGGTGCTGACCGCGACCCATTCCTCCCAGATCTTGATGCTCTCTGGTATCGGCCCCGCATCCCACCTTCGCGAACACGACGTCACTGTCGTCAAAGATCTCGAAAATGTTGGCGCCCATCTGCAAGATCATCCTATTTTTGACATCCACCTCAAAGACAAGTTGCAGCTGGCTCCTGTATTTTTAATGCCGAAAGGATTTATACACAACTTCCGATATTTTTTGGCAACACTACAATATCTTATCTTTCATACCGGCCCTCTGGCGATCAATGTAAGTGGTTTCTGTCCTCCCACCATTTCGTCTTCTTAGTCGTTCGGTCAATTCAAGTGGGGAGAGGCGGCTGCGTTCATTCGAACCGACGATCCGAAGTTCTTTCCGCAGAATGAGTATCCAGACCAACTTCCTGATACGACTTCTGGGCCCGAGAGTCCCGATATTGAGATATTTTGCACCCCGATGTCATATAAGGATCACGGAGGTGTCTTATTCAGCGAACACACACGGGCATTACACGTTTGCCTTCTGAGGTGATATTTCTGTGTTTTCCTTGATAACAAGATACTGAGGCTTTGGAAGACCATCAAGCGAAGGCTTCATTCGTTTGAAGTCTTCTGACCCATGGAATGATCCCTCCGTTGATCCCAAGTAGGCGGATTTCAAATCTCCCTCACTTTTCAAACAAGCTAGGTGTTGACTTTTCACGTCAAACAATCTAGGTATCTACAAGCCGACCAAGACATCGAGAGGATACTGCGAGGAATCAGGTTTGCCCTCCAGGTTCAAAAAACTGAGCCTATTGCCTCGCATATCGATTTTGAGGACCCAGCTTTTGATGGCAAGTTGAACGAATACAGCAATGATCAACTCAAGCAGGAGATCTCCGAGCGACTGGAAACGCTCTACCATCCAATGGGGACTTGTCGTATGTCTGCTTCTGAAGACGAGGGAGTAGTGGACAGCGAGCTCAGGGTGCATGGAGTCAACGGTCTGCGCATTTGCGATGCATCTGTGTTTCCTTCCATGGTTTCAGGTCACTCAGTAAGTTTTCTTTCATGTTCGGGTTCGAGGACAACCTCTAATACATCATTGCAGGCTGCGGCGGTGATAGCAACTGCAGAGAAATTGGCAGATGTTCTCCAGAACCAGTGAAGTTGTGGTCAATCAGTCAACCTAGTTAGTTGGCATGCCCTTTATCGAGTGTTTGCATAGGCTGAAGCAGTCTCATAACTAGTACATATACTGCTGCTAAAGCTCGACTCATTACCTTGTGAATGGAATGGTGATTTATCGTATAGTATGCATGATAAATTGCATGAATGAAGTATTTTTTATTTCCTCGTTTCAGTCCGAAATGTCTTTAATTACATGAATTCACGGTGTGTAGTTTTAAGGACAATATACAACATATCAGCTGCACAGTATGTGCTAAATATCTATCTATCTGATTATCTATCTATGTACAGTAACGTTTTCGTAGGTCAACGCCAAAACAGAAATTTTGTATATACAGATTCCGACGTTGAAGGAGGTTTTGGTGAATCACCCCAAAGTTCCTCTAATGGCTCCGAATTCCCTGAAAACTGGGGCAAACTGGCTACGAACTCATTCCAGCTCTTCCCAGACAGTATGGGAGCTGTAGCATATTCTGCCACATTCAGAAGATCTAGAAAGCGTTCCAAGTCTGGTAAAACTTTGTTCGCCGCGGTGCTTTCCAGATCAAACTGTTCAGCACGGCTCAACAGCCCGTTCTCCACATACCACGACGAGTCGAGCTTAATAACGCCTGCTTCGTAAAGCTCTACAAGAGCAGGATCGACGCCTTGATCTACGGCTGCCTCGTACGCCATCCGGTGACCGATAAACTCAGCAAGAGGTCGGCAAAGAGGTAGTATCGCGTTGTTGAATTCTTCGCTACGGTGAGTCCCGCTGAGTTTAGCATACCGATCTCTTGCTTCTTTCCAGAGCCCTTGCTCGTGTTTGTATAGCAGGCAGTCAGGATACTTGGGCTCCGGAAGATAATACTTCCCTTGTAAGAGTTCAGATATAAGTCCTGTAAACGTAGCTGAATACAACGACGCATGGTTGATAGGACTTGACTTACTGATGCTGATAGCTAAGATATCGCCCTCCGCAATGCAGACTCCCCTCATATCGGCCTACGATGATGATTAGCTTCTCGGGCCGGTACTTGGCAAGGTCAAAATACGAACATGCCCCCGCACAATCTGATTATAATTAAACAAGCCCTGCGCACCGCACCTCTCTTCAAGAGCAAGCAAGGTCGACTGGCAATGTTGCAGCGCAGTTGCCTTGAATATCGTCGAAATTCCGTGTCTGACATACATATGAAGGTTCCGGTCTCGGAATAACGGAATGGCGAATTTTGAGAAAGCTTGCAAAACGTGTACTTGTGCTAATCCATGAAGGATTGGGAGCTGTTGCGTTCGGAATCCTATGATGGGCATCTTGCTGCCTTTTTCCGGGCCACTAACCGTTCTTCTGAGACTATATTTGCCAGCAATGTATACTCCAACGGACAAGAACGAGACAGTGCCCAATGATAGAGCCAGGCCTCCGGTAGATATTCTCCAGATGCTCTTCAAAAAGTCTCCTCGTACGTCGGTCGACTCTTCGAGAGAACCGATGACACTTCCCGGAGGTAGTAGAACATGGTCAAAAGACGTCATACTGTGATCCAGCGGCTTTGAACCCGACCGTGGAGGAACCATCCTTAAAGCAGATTACTTGAATTTCGAGTCGACGATAATTTGCTTAACTCACCTCGAGCTGACCCCTCTACACATACCTTTGCCATCAGTCAGGGAGACTATGACTGGGCGGATGCCATGGAATTTTCCATCCACAATTAGACGTGAAAAGACTACACCTATGGTGGGCATCCCAGAAATAGTCGTAACAGGGGGCATATACCTAGAAATGAAATCCTTCATCATATGCATGCCATACGTCAAATATTGACTCGACTTACTTTGCTGCACCTGGGTGAGGAGTATTCAGTTCAAGCGAACCATCTGGGAGAAGTGTTGCGGTAGTCTCGATTTGACGAGCATCAAGGCCATGCTCGAGCTCCGTCAACATAAATTGTCCTCTGAAAATACGCGTTCAATCTGCAACACCCGAATTCAGTGACCTCTGAAGTCGCTCACATGATTTCGAATTTGAGAAGTTTTTCAATCAACGGGGCGAGGTCTGGCCGAGTCGTAAGAATCGGCCCAAGGGTCCCGAGCGCAAGATTGTAGTGGATTGTCAATATCGTTGTGGTCGCTGCGTCTATCGATGAAATGGGGTCGGCGTGAAGATCCCATAGCTTGCCATTCATTCGAAGGATGTCATCCAAGGTAAATTCTGCAAAAAGCAACAATGAACACACAATACGGGTGGGATCTGAAGTTCGAACCATATGCGCGCGCCACGAGAGTTGCTCTGGCGTAAGATCGCTCGATTTGCTCTTTGGTAGAGTATTGCTCTGTCGTTCCATCGTCTTGGAAGAGAGGCAGCTGGAGGAGTGCTTTGGAAGGGAAGACCTTTCCTTGAGTCATTATGGATTGGGAGATTGGAATGGTATTTTGAGAACATTTTATAGGGAACGATGAAAGATATGTCCGAGAATTTCTTCATCTTTCTTCATCGGATAACCCTCAACTCCAGCTGTCAATGTCAAGTAGTCGCTTATGGATAGGAATGTCATTGTAACGAAAATGATTTTCGGATTCCGAAGGTCAAACAGATCGGGCAGAAGAACTGGAGTATGTAGTAGCATAGGGATCATGTAAGTGAGCAGCTACAAAGCGCTGGCATCCCCAAGTAGTACTCAACGTCCAACGCCCAACTCTGATGATCGAGGACAATGTCGGGAGCATTCTTCCTGTTCAAAATACGAAATTCTTCCTATATGGGTTATAGGAGGTTATAGGATAAGCTTTGGTAGACTCTGATAAGAGCTGATACCCTACCCTGTATATATTCCACGCTTGAAAGCATATTGTCCGTAGTTAATTAATGAATTTACATTCGAAATGGTGCTAACTCTGACGCTTTTCGGGTGATTACTAGGGTGAGGACGTCCAAGATGTTTCAAAGACTGCCTATGTTTGGGCTGAAGGCGAGTGGACGACGACCGCTACGATGTTTCTTTGGAAGTTGGCCAATGAGCTCGAGCTTGAATTCATTGGAAGCGAAGAGCCCTTGGAACACACTGTCGATTAAAATGCAAGCTCCTTGATTGGCGTAAGTTCTACAGGAGAGGAGAGGCCTACGCAGGGCCTATGTAGGATTTTCGAAGCCACTGGACATCAAAATTTGGTCTGTCGGCGTCGCCGCAGCCGACGCGTATTTGCCGATAGTCCCTTGAATCTCGGAAAAAGTACCGTAGATTACTGTGCACGAGATTCGCTACCGGAAAACGGTCGTAGCTAGAAAATCTTATATCTAGATAACTTTGAAGTTTGATTGCAGGTACAAAACTCACCTCCACCCAATCTCCTATCCTTTCATTCCTCTTCCTTGCGTCGGTGATACACATTGACTGACTGCTGTTGGCGACTCGAAACACCAAGGTAACTTGTTCGAGTGAATTTGGCGCCCGGAGAATTGGCTGGTTTCGGTCGGTTTCGGCCGAAGGTATCCCGGGGACATGCTGCTTTTCTGGCTCAATATCCTCCTTGAATCCCCATATCGATAAATATCCATTGGACCCTTCGTCTACCTGGAGCTATCTGCACTGACGTGGTCACGACGTGATTGTCGAGGCTTTCACTTCCCCGTCTTCACGCAACATACGAACATGCAAAATCAAAGTTCTAATGTCGTTATTCTCGTTCGGAATCCAATCTTCCGCATCAAAGTCGATGTCAGTGCAGTGACAAAATCATTGGCCGGCACGATTCTCTGTTAATGACGTTAACTGATGATGCCGGAGGTTGACTCGAGATATGAGCGGAAAACTCGGATGCTCGAGCTGGTAGAAGACTCTCACCGTGACGCATAAAAGGGATCGGAAAAGTGAAAGAGAATAACGTGGTATACCTGTATATTGATCACAACCTAGACGTTGACCAAAGTTATACATTATATATACAGTTGAGACTATATGTACAAGGAAGGATGACTGGGAACGCTGTCATCATGCAGTTGAAACTATCACTGTCTTTGTGATCGTAGGCATATCAATGATATCAGGGTATGACTTTTGATCCTATTAAAAGTAAGGCAAGACCAAATGAGTGAAAGCTTGATCAAGGGGGACAGGGGGAAACCACGAAGCTGCAACTCACTTCTATGGGGTCAAGCGCGTACGATCTTCCAGACGTCGATATGCCTTCGGATCTGGTGGATCTGAACTCGATTCCATTGGTCACTATGCTAGAGACCATCGCGGTTGCTCGATTATTTGCGGCGTGTTTCTCCCATAGACTCTTTCGAGCATTGAGCCTGAATGTTTGGTAAATGACTCTAAAAACTTGGAGGGGAACAAATCTCCGATAACTTACATGCAAACTGATTGAATTTCCAGATTTCCGAGTGTCAGCATTCAATGGGAGCGATGGAGATGAATTTCGAGTACTCACAGAAAGTATTGGCATATAGCTTGGTGACGTTGATATGGAATGCCAACCTGCTCTTCATAGTGAGAAGAAAGGGTAGTACGAAATAGTACTGGAACTGACCAGTAGAGTTTAGTAGGAGCGGCGTAAAAAGTGATCAGAAGAAGAGTCTGAATGAGTGTTACAACTCCTCCCCGCTCTACGACATATTGAATCAGACTCTTAATCAAATTATCGGTTCTACATAGCACGAAGTGGTGGTTAGTCACATGCAGAAAGCCGTGAAAAACTTGAGTGACTTACTGTCTAATGCCCGTCTTGGCGTTTGAAAGGAATGTACACATCGCAAGCGTTGCCATAATATCAGTCACAGCACCGAACCCTTTGGCAAGACCGAAGAATATCTACGAGGTGGAGAGAAATCAAATCAAAATACCGGAGACCATACAGCATTGAACCGTACCGCAAAATCCTCGTTACGATCTGCGAGGACACCATATGCAAAGACATACATCGTGGCAACGCAGCCTTTTCAACAAAAAAATAAACTCATTCAGTAGAAGCACATATGTGAGGGTGGCATACGGGACTTACCTATACCTCCGACTGTCGGTGGGGAAAACATATATGAAGTGAAATATTCGAAGCCGGGCGAATGCACGTACCAAACGTAAGAACGGCAAATAGAGTCTGCGAATTGTCACGAAAGATTGGGAAAGGGTTCTTTCAGGAATGTATGTATACTAAATCTGAGGGTTGTTGGCTCACCAGAACCCCGATTACGGTCCAGGCTAAAATTCCGACGCGTTTGACTAGCGAAACGTTGATCTAATGACACACGACGGTGTGGAAAAAAACCTACCCGAGTAGATCTGGTAGACAAAGTACATCTGGGAGCTGAGGGAGATGATCAGAGATCTTGACGATGTGTTGGAGGGTTGATTGCAGTATATGATATTTACATGAAAGTTAAAATCCCAGATATCAAACATTCGGCAGATAGCTCACTGCAAAGGAAATTACATGGTAAGCGCTTGGGTCCATCGTGATCTTTAAGGAAGATAAATAATCACGGAGTGATGAATTGCAACGGTGCAAGTGATCCAAAATGTGGGATCTAGTCGACGGAGTATGTCCATATCAGAAGTGTAGGCGCTGGTGACCAGCAGATTCACTGACCAAGTAGTAATACAACGATTGCGCTACGAGAGCTGAGGATATCAGGTCCAAGATACTGTGTAATGATTTATATCAAGACAAAGAATTCAAAGACTCATAGTAAACTCACAGCATAGTTGCGGCCTGTATCCACCCATTACGCGCCAATCAACATTGCAATAACAACTTCAATGGCCTTAGGAGACGCACTATAACCTGGACGCACATCCTATCACTCGGATGAGGGAAGTACATATAGGCCTGCACAATTGTGATGCCACCCAAGCTTGATATGATATTGTTAAGAATTTCGAGGTGCTAGAACTGTTTCACGAAAAGCTCACAATATTGAAACGAAGAAACCTAAGTAAATAATGTGCATTAGTGCGGCGTACCAAGGAACCGTTGATGCAGCGACTCACCCCAGAAAAACGGTGCAAAGATTCCAGACATATCAATCCCGGCAGAGGTGTCAACAGAATGGGAAGTCATATTGGAAATGAAGTAGTCTTGGGGCTCTTCGAGGGGGAAGTTGGGGGGAGACGGGAAACGGGAACGAAAGGAAAGACTCGAGTCCAACTCCGACCATGAATATATATATACTACTTTATAGCTAATTATGCTTGAATGGCACGGATATATCTAAGTACACACAAAAGTGTCATAATCGGAGTCTGGAAGGAAAGAATCATTCAAACATTACCTTATGTGCATATGTATGAGAATAACGCCTGATGTGCAAAAGTCCAATCGGCCCATCACCGAGTGTTGGATATATGTGGAATCTGCGTGGAATGCTGCGGTATGGTAGGAAGACTCTCAAACAGTCTCAAACTCGTTGTACACCTGGTGCATGGAGAAGTTCAAGACATAGTCTTGTGATGGTCCCCGACTATGTACGCGAACCGAGCCTCGCTAATAACGGTCAATTCAAAGTGGATGACATCAGGATAACCCATCCGTTTGAAGGAAGAACCTGAGTCTGTATATTGTGGTTGGAATGTCCGCGAAGACCACTGTCAAAATCGAAGCCATCGGCATGACAGGCTAAAGCATATCCCGCTGATGGAAGAAAAAAATCTCTTCGAGGCGGCGGCTCGACGTCCAACTTCGTTGCTCTCTCCGAATGGGCCTCTGACATACGCGCTCAGATCTCTTACGCTGAGTGCAGGCATTGCATCTATTTGTACATTGTTTCTGTACTCTACATTTGTCAGAGGTACATTTGAAAATACGGTGAGAAATACAACATGACGAGAGTACACGAACCTTGTTACTACATTTGACAAAACCGGCAACAATCATATATATCGCACCACCACTGAAGTCGCGAGGACTCCAAGGAAAAGCCCCGTGAAGAATTTCGAGTCCAACATACCATTGTCTTTGAAAATATCAGCAAGCGGGCCACCTTTTCGAGTAGAAGTAGCAAGTGATTTGTCGTCTGAGATATAGGACAAACTTCCTGTATTGAAAAGGTTGAAAGCTTCTTCGAACGTCTTTCGATCTAGACCTGGAATGCCGTCAATACTACGAGCATTATACTCTTTCCAGTACGAGATAAGGCCTTTTGAAGAAGGTTCATTATACTCCTGGAGGGCCTCGTCGTCTACAGATTCCCTTTTCTGAGCCCATTGTAATAGCTGATTTCGATGCGATTTGAATTCGTAAAACGGGATAGCATATCCGCAAGACTGACGAGGAATGAGAAAGAAGACGTGCTTCAGGATACAAAATGTACTCACAGTTCCAACTTTGTGGACATCTACAACGATAACAGCTCGCGATCCAGGGACACGAGCTCCTGGAGAGATGTACTCGTCATATTGAGGCGTTCCATATTCATATACCGATCCTAAGTAGAGAAGTTTAGAAATGAAATTCAAAGGATAGTGCGATCTGATGCTAGCCTATACCAAAAAGCCTGCAAATTCTGGGAGGACCCTCGAAAGCATGGAAGAGAATTGTAATTCGTCCATTTCCAGGCTCTTTTAAATGAGATATTGTCTCTACACCTAATGATACGTACGTCAGACTTGTGAACTGTTCAAAGAGTGTTTTCTGGGTACAGACCGCTTCCACTCATATCCTCGTACCAGACTTTCTGCGAGTTGACGATATGGAACATCCCTCTCGTACATTTCGGTGAAAGGTTAACGTGTCCCATTCCGCTAAGTGGAGCTGTAGCCGTCCAGAACATTTGCTGTTTCTCAAGCCATGAGATAAGGAAGGGGGGAATCTCCTCGAAGAATTGACCCATTGCTGGAAAGCTAGATGGTGGTGATAAGGTAGCAAGATGGGGTGGTCTGACTTTGAACCTCTTGGAACTTGGGAAGGGACGGATTAGACATCCGAAGTCCTCGGACACGGACGGAAATTCCTAGCTTTGCATGATATGTATGTACATTGGTGCTTTGGGCTACACACACTACGTTAACAATTCGATACTTTTGAATACTTGGAATACAGTGTTGCAAGGAGAAGCCCCATGATAGTACCTGCTAAAAATCGCAAGTCTACTAGCTGAAGCATCTTCGATAGCTCACCTGAGCTATTTATCCCGATTTTGGTCGCGAGGCTAGTCGAAAGGCGTCCTATTTCCGACCGTTTCGTTATAGCGATGTTACAAGCGCGAGGCGTCTCGTGTGCAGTGGTCAAGCCCGTAAGACCATCAATACTAGTTGCGTTATGAGATAAAAAGTAATGCCGCAAGCCTTTCTGCGGCAATGAATCAACGTTGACCGGTTTCTCAGGCATTTTATCCGTTTGCTGGGCAGCAAAATCTGCTTGCTCGAGGCGGGATGCAACGTTGTAGTAGGTGTCACGATGACCTTTGAACTCGAAGAAGGGGACTCCGTATCCACACGACTAAGAAAATAAATGAATCCATGGACCCTGATATTGGAAGGCATTAGACTCACAGTCCCCACTTGCTCGACGTCAACTACGATTACCGCTCGCGAACCAGGGTTTCGTACGTCGGGCGGAAGGAGCTCGTTGTATTCAGTTGTACCGAATTCATACACAGAACCTGTCAAACGGGGTTAAAGACGAACAATCAAGTCACGTCAGGAAGGACAATGTGATCACCTTTCCCGAAAAGTCTGGCAATCCTCGGCGGACCAACAAAAGCATTGAAGAGTATGGTGATACGACCATTCTCGCGCAAGTGCGAAATGGTTTCAACACCTATGAAAGAAGATATCTAAGAGTTCCACTGTTCTTCTCGAGATGAACGGACCACTTCCAGTCAAGTCCTCATACCAGACTCTCTTCGAATCGATGATATGAAAGGTTCCTTTGAGACCCTTCGTGGAGACGTTGACGTGACCATCGGCGCTGAGAGGACTGGTGGCTACCCAAAACACCTCTTGCTTCTGGATCCAAGGAATGAGAAACGAAGGTATCTCGTCATGAAAGTTGCCCATCGACGTATTGAAGCAGATGGTGGTTCAGAGGAAATGTGATATATTGCGACGTTCCGGAACAACCGGTCTTCATATGTTGATGGTCTGTACACATTTGAGTCCTATATCGGTAGACAGGTTCCGACGAGTTGATGTTGACTATAAGCTCTAAGATAACCGCAATCATGCCGTCCCATTATCTGATACAGCTGCAATGTGATAGCGATGCCAGCAAGTTGAAGGAGAGCCATGAGGATATGATACAGTAATGGGCCTTTTTTTCAGATGGAACGAAGATTCAGACTGGGGTGAGCGATTTTTCAAATAAGCGCTGAACTTTGGAGCTGTAATCTTGATTTAGCGCCAAGCCCGTGCAAGCTTAAGTCTATACTTACTCCGCAGTAATGATCCTCTTATCTTGAACATGATATATGGCTGGATAACTCTGACTGTGGGGAGCTGTGCTCTGCGCAGTGCGAGAAGACGCACTCTGTACGTCTTTGAATTGCTGCGTCGTCCCTCATCGATGTTCTCACTGGTACGGATATTGGAAGGCTAGGGAAGGCTTGATCTGGAATGGCGTTCAAGATAACTGAGAATGTGACCAGTTAGAAGTTTCTCGAGCGCTTTTAGATATGAGTTGAACCTTTTTTGAAGAGATATAAATTCTACAGAGATTGGTCGGTTTCTTGCTATGAATCCCCGTCATGGATGTCTTTATGCGCAACATCGACTTTTCTGCCACGCAGCTAGACGTTATCAAGGCCCTAGCGAAGAAATTACATCGACCGGAGTACAGTCCTGTCACTCCATTGAACTTTCACGTAAGGCTTTTTCAGCCCGGCAGGAGAGGCTCCTGGAGACGGAACAGTGGGTGTGGACTACTCTCTCTGCCGACAGTCGAAATCGGAGAAAAATTCCTTCGAGAATTTGGCGGCGAGGATCCACAGCCTCGAGAACGTCTTATCGTCATCAGGGCAAAACGAGTGTTCTTTGAAAATAGCACCAAACCATTGAGTATTTCTTCCAACATCCTTCATCAAATCAGGACAGCACCGTTTCTTGATCCAAACAAGGCTCGTGATACTACCAGAAGACCACCCGGGTTTCGACAACGAAAGCCAGAATTACCAGATTCCCTCGGAATTTCTAGAGTGCAATTTGGATGGGACTGCCGAGACCAGATGTTCTCAGTAGAATGGAGCCATCATTGCGAAGAAAAAACTACGATCAGATTTGATCTCCCAGAACAACAAGTTGAAATATGCTTGGGGGATCCCATGTTCCATGGTATCGATCAATTTGATGAAAGTGCGGAATTCGTCATCCTGTTCAAGTACTCTCAGATTTCCAATGTTGCAATTAACACCTACTCCATTTCAGAACCTGCCGTCATTTTCTCGTTATATACACCCCCTTCGTTTAGACGGAAATTCTACAGCCTGGTTCAGGATATTCCAAGTCACCGATTATCTTCGCTTCCCTTGAAAGACTCAGGTGGTCGCGATCATGGCGATGTTGCACCGTACACCTCACTGTCCGTTCGTCTTGTCTTTGATACCCGTGATGGTCCGACATTTTTTCGGCGTCTCGCGGTCGAAAGAGGCAATTTGAAGATTCCTATTGAAGACTTCGAATATCCAGTTGAACATCGGCTGCTCTTTTCGCAATCTGCGTTGCAGTCATTCCGTTCCTGGCTTCCAACTCTCAGATTCGACATCGCATGTCAACTCGATGCTCTTCTTCGTGGACACTGTGCTGATCCAACAGAGCTCTTGGCTCTTCGTCCAGAGATTAATCACTTGAACAATAGGGCCGACACGAAAGGCGAACGGAGACAGAATTTCGTTGCACTCGTTTTCCAAGATTTTGGGCAGAAGGCCTTAGATTTCTACTGGAATCCAGGACAGGACTTGGAGGAGCATTCCTTGAATGTGTGTTTTATGCAATGTATTCGCACTTTCGACAACCCTTCTCGATCCCTGTACCGGCAGCGCCTGGATGATGGTTTATTCTACTGTCTCCATGTCCAAGTTACACCCTCCTCGATTTTCATCACTGGGCCACTTCCCGAACGGTCGAACAGGATTGTCCGATCCTTCCATCCAAATCACCGCGAAAATTTTATCCGCGTTAGCTTCTCTGACGAAGGCAGACTGCGCCTACGGTATGATCGCGAAATCAACGGAAATTATTACATTTCACAGAGGATAGCTCCCTTTCTAATCGAGGGCCTGAGAGGGAGAAATGACACTAGACCTAAGAAGGAACTCATTATTGGTGGTCGTCCGTTCTATTTCCTCGCGTATTCCCAGTCTGCATTGAAGGAGCATGCAGTTTGGTTCATGACACCATTTAAAGAAAATGGCACATTGGTGAATGTTCAGAATATCATTCAGAGCTTGGGTTCGTTCTCGGGCCTTGCATTCGATCGGCGATTGATGTATTGCCCCGCGCGATACGCCGCCAGGATCAGCCAAGCCTTCACATCCACGGATCCCACTACAACTGAAGTGGAAGAAATCAGACAGATTCCTGATATAGAGCGAGTCGACTCGAAGGGAAACCGATGGGTCTTCACTGATGGTGTAGGCACAATGTCTCCCGACCTGGCGAAGAAGATATACGGAGAGATGAATCCCCGAAAAAAAACGCTTTCAGACTATCCAAGAGCACTACAGATTAGATATCTTGGGGCAAAAGGAATGTTGAGTGTTGATTACAAGTTGACTGGCATGACTATCGGGCTTAGACCGTCAATGATCAAGTTTATCGGGGCACCATCGAGGAAACTTGAGATTGCCCAAGTATTTGATAAGCCAACACCGTGAGCGGTCATTGATGAATCCATAGGACCATCACTTACACTCCAAGGCTTATTAGATTCTATTTGAACCGCCCGCTAATTGTTCTATTGGAGGGTCTGGGTGTTCCATTTGAAACATTCAAGTACTACCAAGATCTTGCAGTGAAGGAAGCCCACCAGGCTATGCGCTCACTTGAGTCTGCAAGTTATTTTTTCCAAGTACAAGGTATTGGAGGCTCTTTCCGTCTTCCAACTGTGATGACCCTTCTTTCAAAACTTGGATATACCATGCTCAAGGATGACTTTCTCGAGAGGGTCCTAGACCTTGGAGTCAAACATGTCCTACGTGATCTCAAATATCGTGGCAAGTATTTTTTCAGATGCCTACTTCTGGTGTCACTCACTATGCTCATGAAGCTCGTATACCTGTTCCTGGAGCATATAATCTGGTCGGAATAGCTGACATCAATCAAGAGCTAGGTCCTAATGAGATTTCCGTCTGCATTATGGAAAAGAACAGCGGAAAGCTGAAGTATTTAAGTGGACCTTGTCTCGTTTCACGGTCCCCTACTATCCATCCTGGAGATATCCAGTTAGTGAATGCGATCTTCCCAAAGGCAACCTCCGCCTTGCGGCGTGGACCATTACCAAATACTATAGTGTTCTCCACAACAGGTACGAATCTAATGTGAAAAAGCATGCACCATTTGATCGTGCACGCTCTAGGCGACCGTCCTGTTCCTTCTGCCTTGGGCGGAGGAGATTTAGACGGCGACGAATATGATATTATCCCACTAGATACTCTACCCAAGTTCCAGATCTCCCAATCCCAAATTCAGAAACCCAGTTTGTACAAACCCGCGGTTCGTCGGGAGCTCATTCGCCATTGCACTCTCCTCGATGTTGCAGAATTTGTTATGCAGTACATTTTATCGGATGTCAGTTTCGTTTTCCATGACCGTTCTCTATTTACTTACTCGCCATGTTACAGGCCATTGGTCAGGTGGCACTTACCTGGCGTGTTCTTGCAGATTCGAGTCCCAGAGGGATTCTAGACCATGAATGTCTGAGGCTCGCAGATCTTCATAGTCAAGCAGTCGACTATCCGAAGACAGGAAATCCTGTGACTTTTTATTCGATTCCCAGAAAGACCAAGTATAACAATCGTCTTCCTGATTGGTATGCACCCGAGTCTATGGAAGTGATTGATGAACAGAAGTACTATCGCAGTACAAGAGCGCTGGGAAAATTGTTCAGGGATATAGACTTGTCCGCTGGCTCGGAAATCAGCTCATCGGGTCACCACACTGACCTTCAAGAACAAGAGGAAATTTCTCTGGACCAACTGACAACGCTCATGAGTACAACCAGTATTTCCGGCTCAGAGTTTGACGACATTCTAAGAGTTATTGAACCTTATGCTGCACAGTTCATAGAGGGAAACGAGGAGCATGACAACAACCCCGAACTACATGGGATGTTCGTTCAATACTGCGCTGACCTTCAGAGTATTTGTTCAATGCATAATCTCAACCGTAGCAAATCCTATCTGCTATCAGAAGAAGAGGCCCTAGCCGGGACAATCCTATACAATGCGGAAGTGTCAACTGCGGTCCGTAACGATCACATACGGAAATTGCGCGAGGAGACGAACATCCTTGTCAAGGGTGTCTACGATATGCTGCATGGGACCCACTTCACACCAGAGCAGTACATTATGCGGGCATTTTGTTCGTTCAGGCTCGCAACAGTGTATATTCAGCGAGAAAATCCTGTCTACGGTGCAAAAAGTTTCTGGTGGGTCACATTGGGAAATGTACTCGATGCTGTTATAGAGAAAGAGAGGGAAGCTACTCAACAGCCGGTGTCCCAGACAAGATAAGAATTAATAGGACAAGGCATTCCTGAATATCTTTGTTGTATTTGTACAGTTGTATGCACTGTTTATCATGCGAGTCGCAGCGATATTAAGCTTGTGGTTTTTGGATCCCCGGTTTCAAGGTAATCTTGACCTCACTTTCCGAGAGTTTCCGAGACATGAGTCCGATAAGAGCACTAACCACATATTTTGAGATATTTACCTTGCTTGCCAGGTATATTCTACCCCGGTATTGGTCGATTTTATTTTAATTTTTAATTGATGTGCAGGTAACCTATTTTATTTGAAGGTTCTACAGCTTTTTACAGCCTGTAAAAAGCTCTTAGGCTGAACCTAAGTGCTTCGAGTTTAACTCCAACTCCTATTTTTCTCGTAGTACAGAAGCCCCGTACCCACTTGTCATTTCTTTTACTACAGTTTGAGTACATCAGCCACCACTAAGCAAGTTGCGGTCCACGACATGGACTCTGGTAGGTGGAATATTTTCATTCCTTCATCTGCAAAACATGTATGTTTGCCAGAGCAAGGGTACTGGCTGGAGAGCGCTCTCCAGCATTGAAAGCACCGAAAGCAAGATTTTCAACTTGCTCTGGGTGCTTCGGCTGCTGGGAGGCGCTCTCAGCTGCTCTCAGATGATTAGCCGAAGATACATGTTTTGCAGATGTTGAAAAGGAACAACCGTGACCCGGTATCAGTTAGTGTTAACACAGGTTAACACAGGCAGTGTCAAGTGCTTGTCAATCCTTCCCGAATCCCGGACAGATTGGATTGATTGTTTTGTGCACATGCGAGTGAAGCTAGGTGAAGCTCTGTGAAGCTCTGCGCGAACACCGAACCCCTTCCGGCGGCAAAACATTCGGATAATATATGACGGAAATCTGTGGGGCTGTGCCCGAAGACCAATCACAGGCTATAACGTAAGTCTGAGAAACTCACTTTCCCCTCTCACTTTACCTGCCGATTTTATTTGCTGTCAACCGCTGAGCGTGTCCAGCCGAACCCCAATCTGGGTTAATCTTGCTGCGGGACGTGTATTCCTCGAGCACCAATCCAGAAACATCGTCCCGTCGTTATAATTGGCCCTGTGCCCTGGTATCACCTTGTCATTGGCCTCTCACTCAGTTTCTTGTTGTTGCTCAGCACGACTTCCGAGTCCCAGTGAAACAAAGGATAATTAACGACTCAATTCACGACTAATTCTCTTCGATCACTTGAGAAGCAATTTCTCAAAAGTCAGTCCTTTTTAGTTCACTTGTCTCACATTGGCGGCTTACTTTCCCCCTAGATATCGTCTTAACAACAAAGAAACATATCTACTAACCATCACCATGTCTTCGACAACATCGTTTTCATCTTCAGCTTTCTCTTCTATGGTCTCGGTAACCAATTCTGCTTCTGGAACGTCTTCGACTTCATCTATCCAATCTGGCACTCCTAGCGGCGGAAATTCCACAGATACTGGTTCAGGCTCGGATAGTGGTGGAAGTCTTGCGAACTCTGCTTCTCTTTATCGTACGTCTACCTCACGCTGTAGGCGGTGATCCGTAATGAGCAGCTTTTCACAGTCTACACCTTCCTCGCCACGCTTGTTCTGCTCCTTGGTGTTTCCGCCGCTATTGTGGTACGCTCTCTCGTTCTTAGACGACGCCACCGTCGCATGGTCGAGGAAGCAATCCGAAATGGAACATATGTCCCACCAAGCGTGATAGCTACTGCTCGCGGTAGGGTGGATCTGGCCATGAAACCAAAGATGTGGGAGGCAACGGTCCGTAGTGAATGGAATGGGAAGGAAGGTGGCTGGGCAGATATTCTTCCGGTGTCTGCATCGATTTCGTCCACGTTAAATCCACAATCAATCGCAGATAACATTGGAGATGCTTCTTCCGATGGTGTCAACAATCACAACACAACTTTGAGTCCCGCTCCCGGAACGAATTCGATGGCTAATCGTCTTCGTTCAGCACCTGCAGCTTCCGCACGCGTAGCTCTAGAAATCTGGAGGCTTATTTCACCTGGCTCCCATCATCCTTCTCAATCCGATCACAATTTTTCCGCTTCCCACAACGCCCACCCTCTGGTTGAAACGAAAGCACATCAAACACTGCCGCACGCAGAGATGTCCGTGCCAACGCATGTAGAAGTTGCTGTGATGATTGCGATGCCTGGTGCTCTGGCGGTTGCTGCCCATCGGTCAAAGGAAGGCGCTGATGAAGAGGATCTTCCGCATGTCGAAGTGGGGATGGCGGAGGTTATAATACCCCCTAATACAACAGCTACACACATCTTTGAAGAGGGATCTTCCAGTGAAGAGCAGCCATAGGGCCTGTAATGATTCTATAGTTATGTTGTTTTTGCTGCGAACTGTTCCTGTGTTGTACGATATTTTTAGAAAGTGTATCCTACTGTAAGTGTGTTTGTTCTGTGTTTGTCGAATTCGCCCCCTTGTTTTCATGTTCGTAGCGCTTTGTTCGACATGTTCTGTTACTTCAAGACATAGGTTAACAATTACAGAATCTTCATCATCTATCATGGGTTGAATCACGAATTCCGTTGACCAACTATCGTGTTTCCCGAACGTTTGTTTACAGTTTTTCATCGAATGCTCTGATTACGGTTGCTAACCTCCTAGAGTACGAAAATGATTCACTGTAGCTGTACCACTCCTGAGTTTCAGGTTTATGACAAATTGATATTATGTGTATATTGGATCTGCAAAGCTACAGAAGACCATAACCCGGATCCCGATAGTTACACCATTGCTCATTGATTGACGGAGTATTCTTTGAGCGTCGAACTACAAACTGTAGGAATCGTACGATTTTCAAATCCTGGTATGAAGATGCTACCTTTCATTTTTTTGAAGAAGGAACGAAACAGGTATAATCTGAGCGGGGCGATATCAAGAACCGGATCACAATAGAACCCGTTCCGGAATTCCCATGTCCCTTTTGGAGCGCACCAACCCCGTCCTACTCCGTCAGACAATATTCCCCTGATAATCTCGTCCTTCGTTTTCTACCATCGCCATGTCCTCTCCGCCTTCCTCCGCATGCCCTTCCCCGATAACACCTACGATGCCCAAAACTCCGGGCACCCCAAATTTCCAGAATGCCTATGTCCATCCGTTTGCTAACACGAAAAAACGGCTGGAAATAATACGCAATCCTGGAATTGACATCGAAGAAGAAGCGAGGCTGTACGACGAAATGTGCTTCGAGGAGAGGATACCAATGACCAGGGCTTCAACAGAATACGAGAGACCGGCCTCCATATTCTCAGCTACTGAGAGCACGAGCATCTGGCTTGGTGATAACGTTGGAGAAAGTTTAGCTTTTTCTCGGAATGTTCAGATCAGTGGATGGACGAATGTGGGCGACAAAGATAAGCTTGGAGGAGGGGCGTATGTTGGTTTGTATTTTACAATCCTCTAGCCTTCCGTCTCGTACTGAGGGGCTATTTATATTTAGTATACGACTGTGTTGTGAAAACAAAAGAGGTACGCCTGTCACAAGTTTAATGGCTTCACTCATCGACTGCTCTATAGGGTACGACAATACATGCTCATAAACGCTACAATGCATTCGTGCAGCTCGATGCTGCTTTGAGACGTTCACTCCCTGTGAGTGTCACTTTCGCATCGCTCTCTGACTATGTTCTGACCTTCCCATCAGCGGCACCAACAACGATATGTCCCCCAACTCCCTCCGAAAGCTCCCTTTGCCCGTTACCGTCCAGCATTTCTTGACCAACGTCGAAGACAGCTAGAATACTGGCTCTCCGCTGTACTGCTCCACCCAGATGTTGGAGCTTCAAAGGCAGTACGGCAGTGGATCATGAACTGAACACCTCAGTTTTCCTTTTTTTTAAAGTTGGAAGGTAACGCCGGCGTCCACTTGTTTGTACATTCTTTGTCCAATACAGACAACCGACCAGTATATGGGTTTATCGAAGGAGGTCGGTTCGATCCATGGCGACCCGACTTGCGGGGACCTTTGGAATTCCTCGAGGATACACATCTGACACATAGATACATATACGCTCCTAACTATTCGCAATAACACTCCTTTACAATTTCGCTTGGAATACGTATCTATTGCCGGGATATGATTCTCTGCGGAGAATGACATTCATCGGCCTGATGGTCTAGGAGTATGATTCGTTGTTAGGGCTCTCAAAGGGTGTTCGACGAGGTCCCGGGTTCAATTCCCGGTCAGGCCCTTCCTTTTTCATTTGCAGTTCTCTGTGGTCCCCGTCTTGCTCGGCCCTGAGCTATAGTCAATAAATGGGTTATGTTATGAAGCAAGCATGATTACAGTATTCTCTTGCCAATTTGTTTCATGATTTTGTCTTGAATTTCATCATCCCATGGGTTCCTAGCTCAAGATTCAGTTCAGTGGCCTGCTACTCAGAGCCTCTTTGAGCTTGATAATTCTCTAGACACCCATGGGTTCCTAGCTCAAGATTCAGTTCAGTGGCCTGCTACTCAGAGCCTCTTTGAGCTTGATAATTCTCTAGAAAAAGTGAAGAGAAGTTCCCTGACCCATTCTGACCTCCATATGTCAGGTACAAGGGAGCATTACTTGGGTGGAACAAGGAAGTTACAGCATTGTGGTTTAGAGCCAGTGCATGACATTACCCCCCCATCTATTCCTCCGAGCCTCCGAGGAGGTTGTGTCTGGGTCCTGTTAAGTCATGTGCCCTTCACATGGTTTCGAACTTTTTTGTTTACAAGTTCCTTTTCTTTTTTCTCCGTCGCCTTATCTTCCTACCACCTGTCATGCCCTGGCTACAACCAGACCAGTCCCAGTACCCGCCACATGTTGTCATACATCCTACCCACCTCCTGTACCTCCTCTGCACCTCCCCAAGTATTCCTGATATACCTACCCAAACGTCCTTCACCCCGACATGCATACAAAACCCTCCTAACCGCCAACCCCTTTAAGTACTAATCTCAATTACCTCCCTCCCTCGATTAGCTGCCTCATGTCTCCAGATGTTCTCTTGTTCACTTCCCATACCTATTTAAGTAGCGCCGCAATGTCCCGAAGCCCCAGCTTGGTATATTTTGAACACACACCCTTTTGCATAGGTCCAGTCCCTGTCCCTTTGTACCTGCTAACCATACGGAATTCTCTTTACTCTCTGTTTCTCTCCCTCTGTTTGTAAGACCTGGGTCAAAATAGGTCTTAGGATAGGTGTTGGTATGAAGAGTTTATGTTGTAGCGTGCTAGGAGCAGGCTGGAGCTCGAAGGGAGCTACGGAAACCGCGACCGAGGACGGGAATGACCTAGTAGTGGCTGGGATTGAGAGATGTGACCCTTGGAGGGGTTCCTGTAAGGTCCAGGGAGGTCCCTAAGGCGTAGGTAGAGGAGGTAGAGGTACGGAACCTAGTAATGTTGCGTAGGAGGAGTTGTACTCGCTAGAACGTCAACGTAAGGTCGAATAGGCCGTAGAGGGAATAGGTCTCAAGTGGATAAGCTCCTGAGAAGGTATACGCCCGGGAGGGGAGGTCCCGGGAACTGGGGGTTAGAGGTGGACGTCCTCGAGTATTGGAGGTGGTAATGGAGAAGCGACACGTAGTTCGATGTAGGGGGTAGCTTCGACGTTACTTAGATTGAGGTCCCAGAGCTTGCGGAGCAATTGGGGAGCTCGAGGAGGTTTTGGGGAGGTTAGCTCACCAAGGCGTTAGGCGTTGGGGAGCTTTAGTATTGTTTGAGGGAGCTCGGAGACTCACTCGGATTGCTTAAACGTGTAGTAAAAGCGTGTATTTGATCGTATAGGCGATCGGAGAGACAGTAGACGAGAGTAAAGCGAAATTGAGATAGAGAAACAGAGAGTAAAGAGAATTCTGTATGGTTAGCAGGTACAAAGGGACAGGGACTGGACCTATGTAAAGGGTGTGTGTTCAAAATATACCAAGCTGGCGCTTGGGGACGTGTCCGAGCTACTTAAATAGGTACAGGAAGTGAACAAGGGGACATCAGGGGCCATGAGGCATGTAATCGAGATTAGTACCTTAATGGGGTAGGTGTAGGAGGGCTTCTTACGCGTGTCGGGGGAGGTTTTAGGAGTTACTCGTGTCGAGGGAAGCTGAAGATGGTAGATGGTATGTCTTGGGGAGGTACTGAGGTGGATCTGTGCAGAGTGTGAGAGCGTATGGCTGATACTGGGGCTGTCCTGGTAGTCACCAGACATGAAGACATAGAAAAGGGAGCTATGGCTAACGGTCGAGGCATGACACTGTTTCTCTCTACTCTTGTCTATTGTCTTTACGATCATCTCTACAATCCAATATATGCTTTTACTTCATGTCTAAGCAATCCGAGTGAGTCTCCGAGCTCCCTCGAACATTACTAAAGCTCCCCAATGCCTAATGCCTTGGTGAGCTGACCTCCCCAATGCCTAATGCCTTGGTGAGCTGACCTCCCCAATGCCTAATGCCTTGGTGAGCTGACCTCCCCAATGCCTAATGCCTTGGTGAGCTGACC
>MU795203.1:0-42428 GCA_027886305.1 Lentinula aff. lateritia | reverse complement strand
GCTCCCTTCGAGCTCTAGCCTGCTCCTAGCACGCTACAACATAAACTCCTTATACCAAATCCACCCTAAGACCTATTCTGACCCAGGTCTTACAGTTGCTTTACGATTAAGTTCATAAGCTGTTGGTCCTCGAGATTGAATGACTTTAGCTAGATCTTCATGGTACTGTTGTACAGATGGACGTTCAAGTCCTCGGATATCAACATCATCATGAGCACACTCAGGGGGAAGAGGACCATCTGGTCGAAGATGGACTTGATTATAATGTGGAGTTCCAGGCTGATGATGCCCCTTCATTGGGCAACCAATCCAACAGGCATGAACACAATGATGACTTGCACGCCCATCAAGATCAACCAATCCTACTGCATCAGCCATCGCCAAATTGAATAGGATGCATGCATGGATTATAGAGCTGGTAGCGGCATCCCACATTGCTAACCCTTTCCCGTCACTCTCTTTCTGAAGTGCCGACATGTGGTGAAGACTCCGGAAAATGAACGAATCCAAGATTTTTGGCTTATTGGGGCCAGGTATGATAAACATTGGGAGTAGGTAGATCCTAGTTCCCCATCTCAACCTCTTGGTCATTGAGCAACTAGGCAAGTACTTGTATCCTCTTAGATACTACTTATCTAACTTGGTCATTGGGCAACTAGATTCCCTTTTGATTACTGGTGTGATTGGCCTCCGACGCTATCCCACTGTTGTTCGAGATCACTATTTCTTTCATCTGTGCTTTGTGCTTGTCTCTGTGCTTTGTGCCTGTCTCTGTGTCTCTTCGCTGTCGCTCCTTGGCGTACTCAGACTTCCCGCCTCTCGCTTCCCGCCTCGTCGCGACACTCAGTTGATAGAAACCCAACTGAGGGACTCCATGTCACCATGTGTGACCCACCTACCTACTGTACAGTATAATGTAATGACTGTTTACCTGTCAGACTGGGTTGTACATATGGGGTATTTCCCAACATCAAGTACTATTTCTAGCTTCACAATACATATTATTTGTGTAAGTGAGGAGCAGAATAACAACTATATAGTGTGGAGTAACAAAGCAACAACAAATGGCGGTTTGGGGGCTTGCCCCCAACAAGCTGTGAATCTGGCTGGAGTGCAGTACGAGCTTTGCGAGCCACCATGGCGTAGGCATGGGTTCTAAAGCTTGTAAGTAAATTAAAAAGTATGGTTGTATTAGTAAGCATGAATCATATATCAGGTAACAGTGCAAGACTGTTAAGATCATGTATACTGTAAAGCCGTGCCAAGGGCTGTTCAGTACCGGAGTGCGGAAGCTAGAGTGGGACAGTAGTGAAGTTATTAACAAGACATTATGCTGCTAGTCCCTGGAGAGTAGAGTCAGAGGTGGAGGTACGAGTAGCAGCCAGGCCAAGCTCGGCGGTAAAGCCAATGACAAGGAGTGAACCAAAAAACTTATAAGTTCTAAGGTCGAGACAGAGGTGCTCAAAGTGTAAGCCTTAAGACTTCAGAAGACAGAGGGAGTGATCAAGGGGATCTATGTCAATCTAAGTGGATAATTAGACTGAGGAACTAAAGTACAGTACAGGAGTTTATACCAACTACTCAGTGGTTCAGGGTGAAGCACCAGACTAACTAATAGAAGCTGTACATTTAGTACTGTCAGGGTAAGGAATAAGACAATAAAAGTAGACTAGGTCAAAAGGGAATGTGTAGTGAGAAAGAACAATAAGATAAAGATTACAATAAGGTAAGATCCTTGGAAAGCCGACACCGGTGGAAGGCGCCAAGCATGGTCTTGACAAAGACAAGATAAGACAGAAAGATAAAAGATAAGACAAGGAAAAAGATAAGATGAAAAGGACTGATCATAACATAATCAGTGATAAAGTTTGTGAGGTGGTGTGGGATGACGATTTTGGGGAGGAGGTAATCTGCTCTGCCATTGGTGCCAAGACAGAATGGATGGTCTTGGTTGTGTGCACTGGCAACATATTGGGTGTGGATCCTGAAATTGCAAGATGAAGTGATTTTGTAAATGTGTTGGAATATATTGTTCATGGCTCTGTCACCAGGGCCGCCGCGAAATTTCCCGCCCGTGAAAAAGAGCAGGAATTTTTTGGCAAAAAAAGCCATTTAACATAACAATATGTTTCTCCTATATTGGCCTGAAATAGCTAATCTTTCCCGAATGGGAAATATTGTTTATTACTTTGAGACCAATCTGGGATTTCCCGCCTAAGATTTTCTAGTATTCCCCTTTGATTATAGATAAATTTTCCTTGCTTTGTATAGAGGCCCTTTGATGGTTCAATATTCATTGACTTTGCCATTGGTGTAAGGATACATTTCCCTTGTACTCATAATGATCTTTCACGCAATGAAATTTTTGTTTTTTTACGGTCACGAAAGTTAATGCTCACTTTTTCCAGAAGCGCCAAGCAGGCACCAGCACCTACTTCAACTGCTTGGTGTGGTGGGGCTATGATCCGTTTATCCTCTATATTACCGTAGCAAGCTCTACAGGTTGGAATTTCCTACTATGGTATCAAACATTCACCAGCGTAGAATGTGCACTGGACAAGCCCCAGAGCTCCCCACGATCATATGCATATCTTGCAAATAGGTGTAGTAGGGTGTAGTGCGCCTATGTGCGGCGCTTCTTGAAAAGCGGACATTGACTTTCACGACTGTAAAAAAACAAAAATTTCATTGCGTGAAAGATCATTATGAGTACAAGGGAAATGTATCCTTACACCAATGGCAAAGTCAATGAATATTGAACCATCAAAGGGCCTCTATACAAAGCAAGGAAAATTTATCTATAATCAAAGGGGAATACTAGAAAATCTTAGGCGGGAAATCCCAGATTGGTCTCAAAGTAATAAACAATATTTCCCATTCGGGAAAGATTAGCTATTTCAGGCCAATATAGGAGAAACATATTGTTATGTTAAATGGCTTTTTTTGCCAAAAATTTCCCGATCTTTTTCACGGGCGGGAAATTTCGCGGCGGCCCCAGTGTGTTCTGCTTCTTCCATTCCACCACCCCTTGGCCACTCCTTCATTGTCGCCTCATATCTTGTATTGGCTCCTTGCAATTGCTTCTCTGGCAATGATGATGATGAGGTAAAAGCCAACCACTTCAGCCCACCTGATGTCCCATTCTTGATCCTTGCCTCTCCATCCTGGGAGGAGGCAATAGGCTGGCCAGAAGCCATAGATTTATATGCCAATGCCAATTCCCCTGATACAGTGATACTTATAGTGAGTATGTAGTAGGTATGCCATAAACACTATGGTGCGCCCTGTGTGCCGCATTTTAGATCTATATTCAAGTACATTAGCCACCACCAAGCAAAGTGTGGTCCACAACAGTGGAGCCTAGTTGTGTCTTTTTTGTAAAAGAAAAAAAAACTCTTCATTAACCGCAAGTAAGTCTAGGTCTTAAGGCGCGGGGAGCCACGGAAAACAAATAGGGGATATTCTGCCTCCGTTCTTCGGATATAGGTACAATTTGACTGGGTCCCTACAGGTCCCTACGTGGTGGTATCATTAACTGAAATCAGCAATTTTTTGTGTATAATAACGGAACTGCGGGACTTTTAAGAACAACGACCTGGGACGACATTATCATAGCATCTTTACCCGTCATTACTGCGTTCTGAGACTGTCGACACCAGGTTCGCAAAGTTTGCGTTTCTGATTCTTACTCAGCCTTACTCCTGCTCAAAGTACGCGTTACTTCCCGATGCATTCATTTGATAATTACCATTATTTTCCTGACACTCCCCCCCCTCTTTTACTCTCGATAATAGCCTGAGGCCCAGGGCTCCGTACTATGCGCTGGAATGCGCCACTGTCGCATTTGACAAAATATCTGACATCGAGCCTGGTATGGGCGATCGAATTGTAATTGAAACGGACATTATCAAGCTTCCGCCCTTGCTTTGAGCGCAGTGGCTTGGACCTGAAACCCCTCGAGCAGTCCCACACCCTCCAGATCCTGCACGGTTTCCGCCAAAATTCCATTATATTCTTCCCTGCTCTCGTAGAACGTCATCGCCTCTCCATTCTGGTTCACAAACACACTCAGTGCGCTCCATCGCTCCGCTTGAATGAGGAGGTCCAGCGATAGATCTTGCCAAGCCACACGATATATATCTGGCTCAAAATGAGTAATGTTCTCTCTGGTAATGTGCTCGTTTAGAATATTTCCCTGACTTGACGCGGTTACAGGGGGAGTAAGCGGAGGTATTTGGGAGGTGATTATGAGACGAAGGTTCTCCGCGACTTGTTGATCTTGAGTTGGGATGTAGAAGGTATCCGTGACAATCTGAGACCTTGCGTTACAAGTAAGCAGGTGTTCTCTCTTTGCGTACTCATCAATCCTACCGTACGAACGGATTCCAGTCCGGATACCGGGGAAAATCAAGAAGAACATTCCACACAACGTCAATCGGTGCGTCTATGAGTATGTTTGCTTCGACAGCGAAGACACTGGGGACAGCAGGAGGGAGGTTGCTTGGAGGCTGACTCGAGGAGTTGGATGCTCCTAGTGCATTGTACAGGAAGATGGTGCAGAGAATAATGCATTGGAGTCGAAGTGCTCGCCATAATGATAACAACATGGATGGACTAGTAACAAGAGGCGAAAATTCCCAAGGCCCTCAGAAGTTCCTACAGGACCTTGACAAGCACGCGGTCTGATGAGAAGAAAAAAATTAGAAAGATTCATTGAATACAGACATATCGCGTAGAACGTCCAGACCCCGAGAAGCATATGTTGTAATAGCAGCTGACGCGGCATCCAATGACGAGGAACTAATGAAGTGCGCTGATTGGGAAAGTCAGGTAATTGGTTGAACAGGTAATTGGTTGATTAGCAGCGCAATAAGTCTTCCAGGAACATGGTTTCTAAATCACTCCCATTTCCGTTTGTTGCTTGTTCAAAAGGTTGAGCAGGATACTAAAAATACGATGAATATTGAGAAGAAAGGAAGGGTTCGAAAGAATAATCGAATCAGTATCAGTATACCAAAGTTGATTGGCCCGGGCTGACGTAACCAATAAATTCGTTCTGCATTTCGGAACTCTCGTCCGTGTTTCTCATTGTTTCCCAGTGGCTGATAAGAAGCGTTGCGCCATATTATCGTTCTACAGCACCAAATGCTACAAGGTCCTATTAGGCCTATTCTTTGACAAAATCCCACCGGTTGAGGCTAGGATATCATTGGCAGTTTGCGATAATCCAAAGCTTTCCAAAGTTTCCCTGCGAAGCCTCCACCTGAGCAAAATTCGGTAAAGCTAATGAAGGAGAAACGCACCAGAACAACTCTGGCGAACACCGCGAGAAGAGTAATCACCCGGGTGAAATCAACGTCAGACGGATTCAGACACCCAGCATGATAGCACAAAATTCAACTGTGTTTCACCGATTAAATCACAAATGTCATACAACACACCTAACTCGGCGCTCTGCATTATCTTACTATTCACTTCAATTGACTTCAATCCGCTTCGGACCTTAACGGAGCGACGTTTCCAGGAAGAAGCTCCGAGAAGCTCCGTCGCGACCCCGCCTTCCCCACATGTGGGGTAATCAGGATGATACTCTGGGGAGTTTGGGGTTGCATTGAATGCGCTCGGCCACTAGATCGCTCAACGGGTTATCAAAATGCCTGGGCGGAGTCTAGCTCAAGTTGTACCCCAAATATGTCGAAAGAAAGGCGACACGGTTCAATACCTTGGACAGTTTGCTGCTGTACTCACATGCATGTCTAGTGGTCAGCAGTTGGAGTGGTAAGCTGTATCGGCGGAAGAAACTTTTGATCAATGAATTTCTCCATAGAATGAATGAAGCGGATAATCAATATGCCTTCTTCGGCCACTCTACACTTTACACTTCTCATTCCTTTATAAGTGGCGTAGAGGCTTTAATCCTCCAGCATTCTTTCATTAACAATGTCTTCCATCTTCACTCACGAGTTCAATACACCCATCTATAAGGGCAAGACTTCCTTCAACACTGGCCTTTATATAGACGGAAAGTTTGTCGATGGTTCAGATAAGACTACCATCGAGTGAGCTATTCCATTCACTATTCAATATTAAACAACTTACTCACCGCTGTCTTCATTCAGCATCATCAATCCTGGTCAGTGCAACAAAATATCTCGATAGCACTCAAGGTCGCTGATTATCTTGCCTTTCAGCCACTGGAAAGGTCATCACCAAGGTCGCTGAAGCCACGCCCAAAGATGTAGATATCGCTGTTGCTGCAGCACACAAAGCTTTTGAGACTACATGGGGTTTGAACGCTGGTGGCGCAGAGCGCTCCAGATTATTGGGAAAACTCGCCCGGCTTATGGAGGAACATCAGCAGGAGCTCGCTGCTATCGAAGCATTAGACAATGGTATGTTCCGGGTAATTTTTGGACACGGCGACGCTCACTTTCCGCTACAGGCAAGACTTTTACTTGGGCAATGGACGTCGATACCACATTTGCTATCGACACCATTCGCTATTACGCCGGTTGGGCTGACAAGATTCACGGTCAAGTACAGGAGGTATGTGTTGAAAGCACTCATGAGAGTGATTATGATTACGAACGATCCTGATTAGACGGACGAGAGGAAACTCTCGTATACTCGTCACGAACCAATTGGAGTTGTTGGTCAAATTATTCCGTGGAACTTCCCTCTTCTCATGATGTCGTGGAAACTTGGTCCTGGTATGTTCGGGATGTACGGTTCGAGTCAATTTACCTACTGATCCATGTACTGACAGCTCTTGCTACCGGAAACTGTATTATATTAAAGGTAAATGCTTCAAACATTATCGGTCAGAGTCACGGACCCATCTCGAAAATTTCTAGCCTTCTGAATTCACTCCTCTGACTGCTATACGGATGTGCGAACTCGTCCATGAAGCTGGATTCCCCCCGGGCGCGGTCAATCTTCTCACTGGATATGGAAACACTGTCGGATCGGCAATTTCAAGCCATATGAAAATCGACAAAGTCGCTTTCACCGGTAGCACCCTGGTTGGTCGTAAGATCATGGAAGCGGCCGCGAAGACCAATCTCAAAGACATAACACTCGAGCTTGGTGGCAAGAGCCCAAATATTATCTTTGACGATGCAGATGTCGATCAGGCCGTCAACTGGGCAGCTCATGGGATCTAGTAGGTTTTTATCTGCCAAATGCCGCGTTTGTTGACAATTCTTGTAGCTGGAACCACGGACAAGCATGCAGTGCTGGTTCTCGTATTTTCGTCCAGGCCGGAATTTATGATGAGTTCCTAGAGAAGTTTACTGAGAAAAGTCGATCATTGAAAGTCAGTATATGCTACCACGCTGATTGCCAACGATTAATATTGATTCAATTCAAGGTTGGGGACCCATTCGCTCTGGACTCTTTCCAAGGACCTCAGGTCTCAAAAGCTCAATACGACGTACGTATATCCTCGTGTACTTAAAAGAAGACATCATGAACTCGTATTTCCAGCGTATCATGGGTTACATTCAATCTGGGAAGGACCAAGGTGCAACCGTCCACCTTGGTGGTGACCGTAATGGTACAGAAGGATACTACATCAACCCAACTATCTTCACCGACACCACACCCGACATGAAGATCGTTCAAGAGGAGATCTTTGGTCCGGTCGGTGTTGTAATCAAATTTGAGGACGACGAAGGTATATGAGTCTCTGTCTCTTTGATCTGTTTGCACTTGCCAATATCTATATCATTCAGATGTCATTCGCCAAGCAAACGATACCGTGTTCGGTTTAGCCTCTGCTGTATTCAGCCAGAATATCACCCGTGCCCTGACAACTGCACATCGATTAAAGGCTGGAACTGCCTGGGTACGCCTTTACATTCAACTTTAATGGACCTTTCAATTTATTTCTTATATCAAGGTCAACTGTGTGAACCAATTGCATGCCAATGTCCCATTCGGTGGTTTCAAACAATCTGGTATTGGTCGTGAACTCGGCGAATATGCTCTGCATAAGTGAGCATCATTTAATTCTGAACTTGTATCATGATTGATGTGTGGTCTTCTTTAGTTACACTGCCGTCAAGTCTGTTCAGGTCAACCTTGGACATGTCATGTAAATAGTAGGATGGGAGTCAGTATATTCCGGGGCATGCTTTGAAAGTTTTGGACTGAGACTGATGGCTGTTCAAATGTTCATACTATAGCGTCGGGGTCTCAAGCCCGCCTGAGCAGGGACTCAGCTTACATTCTGGGCTTACTACTATATAAAATGTAATTCTTGTTTCTCAGCAATCACTTCTAATTTGTACATTCTCTCGGCAGACATTGAGGATGATCATGACTCTGAGCCTCTTGATCTTCACAATGATTTCTTTGCAATGAGATCCAATGGTGATCATACAACCTTGGCCTCTATAACAAGACTGTACACATCAATGACAGCGAATGCAAAACAACAAACCAAAAAGGAGCTGGTATAGGTACTAATGAATATAGAGTCCGTCTGTGTATATGTTAGGTGTGCATCCGGTTAGCACTCGATAATACGGGCTAGTACGACTCGGATATGTTACCGCAGGCTGCTTACAATGTTATATGGCCGCGCATTGAGGAAGAGGAGGGTGATTGGTATGACGAACTGGGCCCTCTATCCCGCTAGATCCCGCTCTAGGGCCAAGTACTAACTAAAGAGATACAAGAATTCCAGCTGTACCCTGCTTTCATTGTTCCGCAGAATCTCTGTTTTACTTTTATCTCCTTGGATTTCTGGCTAATTTCACTCATTGCAGCCTATTGCAGCGGAAGAAAACGGAGAACAAGATCGCTATCGATACTCGACAAGCGAGCGGGCTGCGGAAGCGGACAAGGATCGGAGCTTACAGGCGGCCCCATGACCCAGAATGACCCCCCCTTAACTAATCGCGATGCCTTTCTCGGCTACCGATTCTCGAAATGCTATAAGTGGCGCAAAGGTTTTCGCTTCAAGCATTTCACATCCTCTCACAATGACTTCCATCTTCACTCACGAATTTAACACTCCTATATACAAGGGCAAGACCTCTTTTAACACTGGCCTTTATATCAACGGAAAATTCGTGGAAGGTTCAGATAAGAACACAATCGAGTGAGTTGAATTCATCATCCTATATTATTATCCTTCAAGCTCGATGCTCAATCAACGGTGTTCTCTTTCTCCAGTGTCATCAATCCTGGTCAGCACTGCTGCACTTCTTCTTCTTGGTGCTTTGTTCACTGCTGACCGCTTTGTAGCTACTGGAAAGATAATTACGAAAGTCGCTGAAGCCACATCCAAAGATGTCGATGTCGCTGTAGCTGCAGCCCACAAGGCCTTCGAGACTACCTGGGGTCTCAACATGGGAGGCGCAGGGCGATCAAGATTATTAGCAAAACTCGCTCAACTTATGGAAGAACATCAGCAGGAGCTTGCTGCCCTCGAAGCATTGGACAACGGTACGTTCCCTGTAAAAATTTGGACATGGAAACGCTTATCTTTTACTATAGGCAAGACTTTCACTTGGGCAATGGACGTTGATACCACGTTTGCTATCGACACTATTCGTTATTACGCTGGTTGGGCTGACAAGATTCATGGTCAAGTGGTAGAGGTAGGTGTTACAATTGATCATCGAGGTCACTGTTGCTAACGATTTCGAACAGACGGACGAGAGGAAACTCTCTTACACCCGTCACGAACCAATCGGTGTCGTTGGTCAGATCATTCCATGGAACTTCCCTCTGCTTATGATGTCGTGGAAACTTGGTCCTGGTATGCCCTGAATTCATCGTTCTGATAGTTCTCTTCGTCCTCATGTTCGCGTACAAATAGCTCTTGCTACTGGGAACTGCATTGTGATGAAGGTAAGGTCTTGCTCGTCCTTGGTCGGAGTCGCACTGACAGTTTTTTAGCCTTCAGAATTTACTCCTCTGACCGCAATTCGCATGAGTGAGCTTATTCACGAAGCCGGCTTTCCACCCGGGACGTTCAACCTTCTCACCGGATATGGCAACACTGTTGGAGCGGCAATTTCTAGCCATATGAAGATTGACAAGGTCGCCTTCACTGGTAGCACTTTGGTCGGTCGTAAGATCATGGAGGCCGCCGCCAAGAGCAATTTGAAGGACATTACGCTAGAGCTTGGTGGCAAAAGCCCGAATATCATATTTAACGATGCAGATGTTGATCAAGCCGTCAACTGGGCAGCTCATGGGATCTAGTAAGCTTTTGGTTTTCAGCTCAAGAGTGTTGAATGTGTTTATAACAACGTTCTTAGCTGGAACCACGGGCAAGCATGCTGTGCTGGTTCTCGTATATTCGTTCAATCTGGAATTTACGATGAGTTCCTATCCAAGTTTACAGAAAAGACCCGGTCTTTGAAGGTCAACAAATCCAGGTATTGAACGTGACGATCATTAGTACTGATTAACTTACATAGGTTGGAGACCCATTCGATCTCGACTCTTACCAGGGTCCTCAAGTCTCGCAACTTCAGTATGATGTGCGTACCATTTCCTGCATAAATGAACTACTACTTATGAGGTCATAATTATTTATATTCAGCGCATCATGGAATACATTCAATCCGGAAAGGATCAAGGCGCCACTGTTCACCTGGGTGGTGACCGTGTTGGCACCGAAGGATTCTACATCAACCCGACCATCTTCACGGATACCACACCTGATATGAAGATCGTCCAAGAGGAAATCTTCGGTCCAGTCGGTGTCGTTATCAAGTTTGAGGACGAGGAAGGTGTGTGAATCTTCTCTTTTCTGTGCAAGTATGATCTGATCCTGTCTTTCAGATGTCATTCGACAAGCAAACGATACTGTGTTTGGCTTAGCTGCCGCTGTATTTAGCCAGAATATCACTCGTGCCCTCACGACTGCTCATCGATTAAAGGCTGGGACTGCATGGGTACGTCCTGCTTACATTCAATATGTGTTGATGTTTCATTTGTATTTCTCAGGTCAACTGTGTGAACCAACTTCACGCTAATGTTCCATTTGGTGGATTCAAACAGTCAGGTATTGGTCGTGAACTCGGCGAGTACGCCTTGCACAAGTGAGCTTCCTGAAAAAAATTTCACGTTGTCGTTGGCTTACTCGCTCCTTCCCTATCTCAAGTTACACTGCTGTCAAATCTGTTCAGGTCAACCTTGGACATCAAATGTGAACCGAGCGAGAGTTTACTTTCAGAACAGTTATTGCTTATCCTAAATTTTGGAATAGAGAATGAAGAAAGTCAGAAGTCAATGTACATAAAATCGGGATATTATCCCAAATTCAATTAAATCGTATTTCAGAGAACTCGAACATGAACTTCCTCCCTGTTCAAGTGATGATGATAGTAATTCTCAGTGGTGTTTGATGAAGCAACTTGTTCATGAGGAGTCAATCTCCATCTACATCCAGTGGTTGTATTCACCGACTCCTGTGGAATTCGAGTGTGTGTCTACTTGAGTGAGGTATGACTTGTTTGCTGCAATATCATCTAGAGATAGGGTCCATTGAAGATGGAGTGACACATAGCAGGTGGAGGAAAGAGATATTTTGAGTATGTTCATCCATCCGCTAGTACAGATCACATGGGGACTGATTAGATGTATATGGCATGACACCCAACTTGTACATTAATGACTATTCCCTCTTTGCGCACTGCGGTCTACAATCCCGTATAGGATCAGCATTTGCTACGGCAGAAACGGTCGGGCCCGGCTGTTCCCAGTCGTTCCCTAGTGGGGCCCGCGGCCGTCGTAAGACGGAGCCGCAGATCTATGTAACCGGTGACATCTTAAGGTCTCTTGAGGCTTGTACTATCCATCTATCCATTTGTGTGGTTCACACTGACGTACAGCTGTGCAAGGACTTTGGTCGTAAGGCAGGAGATAGCTCAGGTCAGACGTACTGTACTTCCCTCATTGACGGTCTGGGGTACACAGATGACACAGCGCCTAAATGTGATGTTATTGAAGATGCCAGGAAGATGGGCAAGTTTATTCAAACAGAACATGAGCTAGTATTTGGTTGAAAAGAATTTTAGTATTTGAAAGTCAACGAGAGCTGCTCGTTTATCTAACTCTCTCAGAAATTTGTTTCAAAAGATTTGGCTGCAATAATTATTAGAGACATAACATAATTGTAGGGAAAAACTTACTGAATGACTGACTAGACAATTCGGCTTCGCGTCCAACATGTCTCTAATCTGCCCACCGAATCTGAGTGTCATACCATCTAGAGGGAACGCTTCCTCAATTTCTCGCACGGTGTCATAAGAAATCGCGCGTTCCTTTATGTTTGGAGGTACAGCATCGTAGCCAAGCACATCAATCAAGGCAGAAACGTACAATAACATGCCCGCAGCTGAAGACATGCCTGTCTGGAATGAAACTGTGTGGAGCATGATGCTCTGCGCAACATCGGCAATTTGGGAGTTGTTGAGGAGGAGGTCAGGCGCGTACTCTGCCCGTAAATGTTCGTAAGCTAAAATTCCGCCGTGGAATTCGAACGTCATGTCGCGAGTGGGATGGGTAATTGCTTCCTCGTGCGAACTAAGGCCGAGGTCATGTAAAATGCAGGCCAGATACACTCTTCCAATGAGCTCGTCTCGGGAAATTTGAGGGATAGACGGTGTTTGAGATGGAAAACTCTGAAGAATGGCAAGAGCCAAGTAGTAGCAACGGAGGGAATGATTCAAAATCATCTCGGAGCAAAACTTCTGTGCGTGCAGGTAAGACGGTTGGAATTTTTTCACGACGTTGCGTTCCAGTTCCCTGAGCTCTGTTAAGCCAATGTAGGGTGGGATCTCGGCCGTAGCAAAGAGGCCTGCAAAATTCGAAGGAACAAAGGCGTCAAATGTGTCTGGCACAGGCATTTCAAGCTGTGAATCATTCGAAGTTTTCAGGCGTATTTTATAGCACCTGCACAGGGTATCAGTCAGGATATAAAACAGTTGGGGCCAGCCTACAAAGTTGAATCACTCGATATTACAGAATCACGTTGCTGACATCCTCCGGGTTCTCTTGTATTCCCCAAAGTATGTGAATGATAATGATGCGGCCTTCACGGTAGTGATATGGGAGGGTTTTGTCGGCTTGGTAGCTTGAAATGAAAAAAGCATAACGGAAGGTCGTATGATTTTCGAAATTTGACCAAGAGCAGATCGCGAATTTATTATCGAATGATACAGTACAGTACATGTCTGTCAAGAGCAGGAAGATAAACAGAATGATTAACCCCAGGCGGCTGTTGTACTGTTGGAAATTAGAAAAGATTGTGAGCAGGTGCACAACCGTACCTATAATTCACAATGAGATGATTATCCGTCTGAAAAGACTAGATGGCGAGCGATGAAGTTAGTGTAGACACTTCCCAAATATCTAACTGCACACACTTTGAACAGATTCGCAACAGTATCGTCTGGTGCAGGCGAGAATGCGAGATTGATATATGTGTGCTGCGCATAAGCATTGATATTGAGTGCTCGAGTGCTTGTCGGAAGCGAATAGACCAAATGAACATACTAGAGGTTCCGAGCCCTTGTATCCTAATTCCTTTCGTAAAAACTGGATCACAGCTTGGAATCGGTTCGAGGCTGTAATTTTGAAAAAGTTTTGTTTCATTATTGGGGCATTTCCGACCGCTTTGAAACGAACGATAACTGAGTCGAAAGTTAGGAATAGCACTCCAGGGTGATACATCGTATAGACCTTTATCCGCATCCTTCTTCTTGTAGGTTTGAAGGGCCTTCAATGCCTCTTCATTTGTTTCTGAAATTTCTGGAGATGCCCATGAAGGCAGTGAACGGTCTGCGCTGTCGGTCATGGTTGAGCGTTGGCGGCAACCACCAGCGTCTAATTTGTTTCTTCTCACCCTGAAATTTTTTTAACCTACTTCATTTCATGAGCGAGTAATGCGCTTCAGCCAACGAACACTTCACATAGAATGCCAGTTTTCGCGTCAAATATCGACATGTCTCGTCCTTATCTCCAAAATCGGGCTCTGGGAAACTTTGACCTTCTGAATCAACTTGAATTCATTTCCTTATCTTACAGTATAATAATTTATGAAAGATCCAGCTTGAGATAAGACGTCCTTGGACCCTCCTTCTTATCACACCTCACGAAGCTCTTACTATTTAAGCACGACACTGAGCATTTTGGCCCTCTTGCAGAATGTCTTCTCCCGGTAATGTGTTACCTCAAGGTGCAGGTTATGGTGTTGGCGAGTATCCAGAACTCTTCTTAAATCACGAGAGACTAACTTGATAATGCGTCGATACAGTTGTCGGTATGCTAACCTTCGACTCCTTCTCGAGCTGTGCGTTATTAATGAGGAGGATGCGCACAGGGATAGGCCTTTTTTTTAGTGCTTTCATGTTGCTTCTGACAACGATACAAGCACGATATACGGCGTTTTCGCCGAAGAGTTCGGAGGAGTTTAGTAGCGCTTCTAGGAGTGTCAAACCTGGATTGATTGCTTCGGGTATAGTTTCTGCGGTAAGTCGATTCTACTCTGATCACTTCTCACCATTAATTCAAGCTCGTAGTGGACTTGGGCAGCAACTTTGGTGAGCATCATTCCGAACACAGAAACGTGTGTTAAAACATGTATCCAGCTTCAAAGCAGTGCCGTTGCCTATAAATATGGCAAGAAATCTTCTTCCCAATAGTTACAAGCTATCTCAATCCACCGTTTGTCTTCTGTATAGGAATTAGTGGTCCTTGGTGGTATGGAGCAGGCGCCACTATTCAAGTACTTCTATTCGCAATGGTATGTACTGGGTCATTTATAGAAAAGGCTTCAAATTCCTCTCATGTCCTACTTTTCGCCTAGCTTGCGGCAAAGCTCAAGTTGAACGCTCCATATGCACACACATGGCTCGAGATCGTCGGCACTAGATGGGGAAAGACAGCTCATTTGATCTTCATGTTCTTCGGGTCAGTAATTCTCGAACTTTGAACTACAGAAAGTTCATGAACCCCATCTATCAATAGTCTCGCTACCAACATCATAGTCAGCTCGATGCTAATTCTCGGAGGAAGCGCAACTGTTACTGACCTTACTGGGATGGATACCCTCGCCGTAAGTAACTGTATGAAAGTATAATACTTTAGCCATGAGAGACTAAGTTTCCTCGAGGCATGTTTCCTCATTCCTCTTGGAGTAGTGATCTACGTGATTGTCGGTGGAATGCGGTCTACATTGTTATGCGACTAGTGCGTCTTTTTCCAAATGTGCAATCAGTAGATCAGTCTGACTTGTCCCAAGTACTCATACGACAGTTCTCTTCGCAATTATCCTCGTTCGTGGCAATCCGCTATATATGTAGTCGTTTCTGAATCACTGTTTCAAAATTGGTTTTCATAGACCTTTGTCTTCACGGTTTACACCACAAGTCCCAAGATTGGTAGCACAAGGCGTATGCATGAACTACTCACAGCAGCAGCCGGTGCTTCCCCCGTTCCCGGAAATGCGCACGGATCCTATCTTACCATGAGATCTAAGGACGGGCTCATATTCGGTGTCATTAACATCATCGGAAACTTTGCCACCGTTTTTCAAGACCAGGCCTACTGGCAAAGAGCGATTGCAAGTCGGCCTGAAACCACAGTCAAAGCGTATCTTCTAGGGGGATTAGCTTGGTACATTCCCCGTTACCATTTTATGAACGGACCCTGACATCATTTCTACATGTGTCCATCCAGGTTTGCCATCCCGTTCACATTCGCCACCACCCTCGGATTGTCAGCGGTCGCATTGCGAGGAGACCCGGATATGAGACCGCTCTCCGCGGCAGATGTGTCTGCGGGGCTTCCCGCCGCTGCAGCTGCAGCCGCGCTCATGGGTCAAGCCGGGGCCGCGGCTCTCCTGGTGCTCTTGTTCCTTGCTGTGACGAGTGCCACTTCAGCAGAATTAATTGCTGTCAGCAGTTTGTTAACATATGATGTGTTCAAGGTACGGATTGTGCGGTACCGCAGAAGGCAGCTAGGCGCGCATTGACTGTGCTTGTCGTTTCCCAGAAATATATCAAGCCTAATGCCACGGACAGTCAACTTTTGCAAGTGGGACATTACATGGTTGGTCCTGGTGAATTTCCATTCGCTTTCCCTCTCTTTAACATGAACAGGTTGGCCTTTATGGTCTTGTCATGGCGCTCGCAGGCCTAATCTTCTTCTACATTGGCGTATCTATGGGCTGGTTATACGTAAGTCTTTAGATCTCCAACGGTGACTCTTCTTTCCAAAACGCCGTTGATCGTAGTCTCCATCACTTTTCCTTATTCTTGTATCATGACTATGTACTCATTAGATCGTCCTCCTTTGTCCTCTTACAGACATTCATGGGTGTAATTCTAGGCTCCGGGGTCGTTCCCATTGCACTTTGTATCACCTGGAGTAAAGCTAACAAGTGGGGATGTATCATCGCCTCAATTGCTGGTTTTTTTGCTGGTTTACTGGCGTGGTTGGTAACGACGAGTACGCTCTATGCAGGCGTCATCAATGTCACAGTACGTTTACTGTTTCCTCAATCTTCCACGGAGGGGCTGTGCTCACTCTGCTTTGGTTTCAAGACTACAGGAGGTGAACGTCTACTGTCGTATCTACGGCGTTTTAATATTTCTGTCGACATGTCCTTGCCCCTGCTTGTGGCTGTTGTCCTCCTCGGTGTGACTGCGTATACTGATCGCTTATTTGCCCACAGAAAATTTCCCCATGCTCGCTGGTAATTTGGCGTCGATCGGTGTTGGTGGAATAATCGCCACGGTTACTTCGTTAATGGTGAGTGAAACCAATCTGTCTCGGTCTAGACTGGGATCTCTTATCCTTCCTTAGTGGCCCGATGACTTTGATTTTGACATCACTAGAGCCATCAACAATCCTTCGGCAACTAACCTCAATTCTGTTAAGTCGGAGGAAATGAAACAAGAAGGTAAAACCGAGGCTGAAGATTTCGAGAGGAAAGAAGAAATCAGAGAAAGTGAGGAGGCGGCGTCACGATCTGTCATCGACTCGACGATTGCGACGGAGGAGCAAGAAGAACTGGATCCTGTTAAGCTTAAGTCAGCCTTCAGGTTTGCTGCGTGGTCTTCTCTGGGCTTGGTGTGCAGACAGGCTTTCACGATTCTTAGTGATTTGCTCTCCTGATCGTTGATATAGCTCCTGGTTCTGATCATACTCATCCCTCTACCGCTCTTCTTTGCGCAGACAATATATGGCGTGGGAGGATTGTCGGCTTGGGTCATTATAGGATTGATATGGACGTTTATGTCTGCCTTCTCGGTGGTCCTGTATCCTCTTTGGGAAAGTCGGGAGGCGTTGCATCAGATAGGAGCAGGAATCATAAAGGTTCGCTGCTTGCTACTGACTTAATGTTCTCAGCTCATGGCCTCATTATGTAGGATATTTTCGTAAAAGGAAGTGGAAAATATGTACCGCCATTTACTTCACAAGCCTAGGTACTGACATTACTGTATTCGTAACGATGGAAAATCCTCAATTTTATACTGTTGTACGTTTCAATTTTTGACGTTGATGACCTCTCTGGGCTCATCCTGTGGCAAGTAGGTCGGAGTCGAAGGTCCACGGAGCCGGAAGTAAGGTCGGTCAAAGCTGTTATTAATAATTACAAATCGGTTAATTCGTACAACAACTGTGAGCACCAAATCTCTTGTAGCTTTGTGCCTCTTTTTACGTCGGAGGTCCAACCGAATGAAAAAAGTTGGTGAAAAGTTGGCGGTCAGACCGCGATTGACAAGCTTGAAGGTTGACCAATGACAAGTTCGAAGCATCGAATCAGGCATCTAAGAGTCCCAATTTGGGCAGACTTGGATGTCTATAAAGGGAACACTTACGATCAAGTCCTCAGCCCTAATCCCTGCAGATATTCGACTCAGTTCCGATTCGTTCTACGACCACCATCTTCTATTTTATCAACTTACCTTCTGTCCTCAGCGATGACTTTTGCTGTCCTCAGAGCTCTACACGCTCTCATCGGAGATGCTCTCGACGACGTAGAGAGAATATACGCTGAATCCGGAAACTCTTCGCCCAACTCAAGGACTTCGACGTCTGGAAAGCCTTCGACAGCGTCTACAGCTCGTTCACCGACGCATAAATCCTCAAATTCTGCGCAAGGACACGCATATGCTTCACCTCCGCCTTCGCCTTTGATTTCAAGCTATTTCCAGGGCCAACCATCGTCACAAGATCGTTCGACTACGCCGCTCAGCACTCTCGACTTCCCTTCTCTCGACCTTCCATTTGATCCTAATTCGCCCTCAGAAAACCTCACCTCTCATCCTGTGGTAATATCAGCGGTCAATAAAATAGTGGCTGCGGCAGGACAGATGAGCGCAACGGTGCAGATACCGTTCCTGACGCTCTGTGATGCTGGCATGAGTGTACGCGTCTATTTCTCGTATCTTGAATCCCATTCTCTCTTGCCTAGATCATTTTAACTCAAATTTTCCTGCCATCTTATGTTTTTACTATCATCGGTTCTGCCAATACTGATACTTCTCCGATACTTAGTTTCATTTGCCTTCGTGTCTGAGGTTGCTTGAAGCCTCCCATACGGTTGAAATTCTTCGCGAAGCAGGTCCAAATGGCTTACACGTAAAACTGATCGCTGAGAAGAATGGTGTCGACAAAAACAAACTCGGTACGTTTTGAGTTCTTGTTCCTGATGGCGTAGTCACGCGTGGTTATCTGTATCCTTTTCGTTGTACGACGCTCATATGAATCCCCAAAGCCCATATCCTCCGATTACTGGCGACCCACCATATCCTCCGCGAAGTCAGTCCGAATGTTTTTGCCAACAACCGACTCTCCTCGATTCTCGACACAAGAAAGCCATCTGAGAATTTGATGCGAAAGTAAGTTCTCAGTCTCTTTGAGATGAGGGCATTGCTCATTTGCCACCCGTATAGTCCGGAAACTAAGTATAGCGATACCAACGGTGTCTCAGCTTTCTTCGGGATGTGGTACGTTCTATGAGAACCTATCTTTGATCGTAAAATAGACTGATCTCTTTTTCTAGCACGGACGAATTGTTCAAATCCGCTGGATTTCTCACAGAAACATACTTCCTATCTCCGCAAAAACACAAGAATGGACGAGAGCCGACAAGGGCACCGTTCAACCACGCGTTTGGTTGCGAAGGTGTTGGGTTCTTTGGCTGGCTCGAGGGTGAGGGCATCAATGGAAAACAAGTCAACGGGCCCGGCCGAGGCGTAGATCTCATTCCTGGAGTGGTGATTCCAGGAAACGGGAGTGTAAATCACAAACGGGGAACCTCGAGCATTGGGAAGGCTGACATGTATAGTGGCAAGAGTAGCCCCACCAACAAACCTCGCGATCCTCTCGCGAATCCGAATCGCTTCAGATTGGAGAGATTCGGGAAGGCCATGACTGGTACGGCATCATGGGAGGTTCCAGGAGCTGTTCTAAACGGTGCAGCTTATTCGCTTATCTCTTCGTGAATGAAATTTGACCAACGCGTCGGATCCTTTCAGGTTTTGACTGGCAATCTTTACCAAAGGGGAGCGTTATCGTAGATGTCGGGGGAGGCATAGGCTCGACCAGCATGCTTCTAGCGCATGCATACAGCGATGGGCGAGATATTTCCCCAGACGAGGATGTTCCTGGCTTAAAATTCATCATTCAAGATCGTGAAGTGGTAGTTGACATGGGTGAGAAGGCATGGAAAGATAAATGTCCAGAATTAGTAGATTCTGGAGTTGCTCGGTTCCAAGGTAAGGCACCTATCGTCCATATTCAGATGGTAACGTTAGCATTCTATCTGATGCGTATGTTCACAGTGCATGACTTTTTCCTGCCTCAACCCGTTAAGAATGCTGCTGTGTTCCTTCTGCGTGTTGTTCTCCATGATTGGCCTGATGCGTTCGCACAACGAATTCTCCTTCGGTTGCGAGAGGCCGCTATGCCTGATACTAAGCTTCTCATTGCGGATTTTGTTCTCCCGCTTGCGTGTGCGGACAACTTCGGGTCGACCGAAGACGAAGGCGAGATGGGGATGACAGAAATACAAGGAGCTGAAACAATGTTAGCTCCGGCTCCGCTGCTCCCCAATCTTGGTAAAGCAAGCGCAAATGGATATTGGATGGATATGACAGTGAGTATATGTCTTTATCGGTCGCGAATCGTGCTTAATTGAAGATATGACACATAGATGCAATGTATGTTCAATGGTCAGGAACGAACTCTCAGAGAAATCGTGTCGCTCGCACACTCTGCAGGATGGAAAGTCACCAAAGTCACCAAAGCACCTGGCTCACTTTTTGGACACATCGTTGCCATTCCTATTGAGATTCCAATCCAACGACGAGCAAGAGCTGGAAGCGGTTCAGCGTTCTTTGACATTCCTAACTCGAATTACATGGGTGGAAGTGCAGTCGATCCTCATGATGAGGCGCTACTCGATGTTAGAGAAATGGGCAGGGCCAGCTCGAGGTGTGGAACACCAACCTTCGGATCTAGGATGGATTTACCTTCGTACGAGGAAGCTCGAGCGAAATTTGGTGGTGGAATTCGAGGGGCTCTGAGAAGACCAAGTACCAGTGTCTTGACCCGACCGCCAATGAAGCCTTCGATCCTACCTGCTGCTGGATCGGCCAAGAAGAAGAGACCATCACCCCTTTCAGTGGTTCCCCAATCTCCTTCTCCTGTTCCACGCAATATTTCTTCTCCTCGTCCACCCCCACCACCTGTACCACACTCTCCACTGAAGCGTCGAATATCTCACGCTCAGCTAAACCAAATTTATTCGTCACAGCAACCTTCCTTGTCGCCTGCCCCACATCAGCCATCGCAATCTCCCCGCATTCCGGGAAGCTCCTTACCCCTGAGCAGACGCGCATCATTGGCGAATCTTTCCAACCAGACTAGTATATCCAAAGGGCCTCCTCCGCCTCTGCCAGCGAATTTTCTTCTACGATCATCCGATCGTGCATCTCCAGCCCTGTCACAAATGCCGCTATCACCTGCCTCGCCAGTATTCTCTCGCCTGAACTCTCCCGGTCTATCTCTTCGATCTCCCACACCAGCCTCGCCAAATCTTTCCCACCGTCGATCCTATGTTACGCTGTCCCCTAGCGCAATTCCGAAAAAGCGGGTTGACAACAGTGTTCGTAGTATTGGAGGACTGCCATCAACCCTAGGCGGAAGAGGGAACACGCTTATGCGGAGTTTAGAGCTGAGCGGGTTGGCCAACCGTGGTGTTGATGGACAGGGAAGGATGGGTCCTTTGAAGTTTGGAGATGAGCTGAGCTTGGATCCTGCATCTGATGACGGGAATGATACAGAGTCAATAGAGGAATCATTACCGGGGGGAAGCGTGTTGGCAGCTGCTGCGCGCATAGAAAGCCTGAGGAATACACCGAGTCGGAAACCATCGATGTCTGCTCTGAATCGCCAATATTCAAGTTAGGTCTCCGTTTGAGCCGTCTTACTCTACCTCGCTCCAACGATCCAGGAATTGCCAGTTCACACTTCGTGGAGTTGCTCTCTGCCTAGATCTTGCTCAGTTTGCATGTTTTGTTTAATCTTTGTATCGCTTTCCGTTTACTTATTACTTACATTATTGATTTTCGTCTGAATTGTTATTCTGATATTGCCACGCTTCTAACTTGGTACATACATACGTCTCAATGAACATCGCTCATCATGCATCAGGTTCCAGGATACCTTCATTTCCACTCCTCTATATATATGTTTGTGAATATCGTTTATTCTCCGGAAAAAAATTCCGGTCTCAATACGAAATGACCTTTACGAGAAATTGTAAATATACTTGCCATGAACGTTCCAAAATACTTCATTTCACGTCTCTGAACGTGATCCACTATAGGTAAATCATCGCTGAATATCAGACGGCATGGCTGCTCTGTTGCGCAACCAGTCTAGGAAAAAGCAAATCAGGATGAAAATTTAGTCTTTTAGGAGAGTCCATCAACGACTCACCGATCGTTACATTCTCAAGATGGTCGTCGAAATCACCGAACTTGCGTTGGAGTTGTTGATCTCGAACCAACGCGACAGCGCGAGCGGGAATGTCGGGCGATGATAACGAAAACAAAGAACCTGAAGTGAAAGGCGCCGCAGATCCTGGTTCTGCGTAAGGCCGCCATGATGAGGAGGGCGATTGAGCGATAAAAGGCTATGTGGAAATATGAGATCAGGTATTCCACTGGAGTCCTGCGAAGAGGCGTACAATTAAGGCAGCATCTTCTGAGCCTATTTTCTCGCCGTCGATCTAAATTAATGAACAAGCATCAGTCACATTGCTTGGTTATGCTCAAGGCGAAGTAAAAACGTACCACGAAAGCGACAGCATCCGCGAAGCCCTCCTTTACTTTACTTGCAACCTTCTCTCCGACCGGAGCCAGCGCAGCATCGTCTAGCCTCTCAGATGCTTGGTAATATCCCACGAGTTGTAATTCCAAGCTTTCGGCGTGTTTCCCTGCCTGAACGCGTGAATATCAGATATTTCTTTGAGTGTGGAAATGGAGAGTTATGATTTATGTACACAAGGAAGATGATACTCACAAGATCCAAGCCAATTTCCATCATCGGACTAAGACTTGTCCAGTGGTGTAATAGCGGCACAGCGTCGACAATTTCCACTGTCCCAGAAACTTTCTTCCCTAGGAGTACGCCGTTTACTTGCAAATGAGGGTGTTTGGCAGCATGGAAGAAAATTTTGAGGTAGGCTTGTTTCCCGACAGTGTAATTAACCATTTGAGAATATCGATAGCTATGGAGTATTATGGACGACTTCGAGTGGAAAATCTAACAGTCGGAGCAGGTCAAAGCAAGTGTATCGTGACAACGCCACGGAGCCCCACGGCCCCACGGCACGTAGTGGCATCTCATGACACGAACGATAACCTCAAAAATCTTCGAACACCTATGTAGCAATGTTGGAAGAGAATCGCGATAAGTACTTTTCAGTAATGGCTCCCAATTTGGTTTCAAGAATTAGAGGGGTCTTGAGCGTAGCGAAAACATGGGCGGAGGAGCTCGGTGAGCTCTACATACAATTGTTCAGACTTCTGGTTCCATTTCACCTGCTATCACTTGCTAAGATTGTGAATATGATGATTCAAGATTGCTACGGTCCAGTCCACATCGACCACACATACAGGGTGCTGAGCTGCGCAGGGGCTAGATTTATCCTCGAAACGAAGAGTTACTATGAGAATGATGAGAAATGGTATGTCTTGAAGTTTTTCAGGTCAGTCCTATGGTCACTGTCAGGTTAACATGGGTGTCATCTCATCATCGTCAAAAATTCGGTCCACGAGGCATTAACCTCAGGTAGATTTGGTCTGTTTCAATATCACTTGCTACCTTTCCTTGAGGGACGAGACCGAGCTATCAACGGCTTTGAAGAGATTTTGGGAATGTTTTCTCCACATGGACCAGCATTTAATTCCAAGCGATGTTTGCACGATGTTGGTCAGCGTGGGAGCCATATGTCGGCAAATACACGACCTCTGTGCTCTTCTGTGTTTTATCCAAGTTATCGATGAAGAAGTAAGGGAGTCCGCTAATCAAGACGTCCATTTCAGCTGTCGCATTCCTCGTGTAGATTCTATCTCCAGATTCCCCTCCTCTCCACATTGATAACTGTTCCATGGTATGGTATTCTGCCTGCTAACCAATCCTAAGGAATTAAAAAGAAAAAGCCCCTGCCTGACTAAAAGCAAAGGGTCAAAAAGGACATTCTCTTCTATTCAAATATCCTCTCCGAGAATTAAACCCGCCCTTTCTTGATGAGCACCATGGCCACTGATTCATCCGTCGATGAGGTCTACTTGAATGCTCCTGTTGTCCTTATCACAGGCTGCTCTACAGGCCTTGGTCGCTCTCTTGTCCTCGAGGCAGCGTCTCAGGGACTTCGCGTCATAGCCACTGCTCGCAAGCTTTCTGCAATTGAAAACCTCAGGGCTCCAAATATCGCTGTATTAACTCTAGATGTGACCGCTTCCATGTCCCAGTTGGAGGAATTTGCGAACAAAGCATTGACAGTTTTGTGCGTATCGAGTCCTATTCCATTTGAATGGAAACTAATGATATACTGTGTTCAGCGGTCAAGTAGACATCCTGATAAACAATGCTGGATATCCTCTTGCAGGAGCGTTGGAAGAAGTATCGTAAGTGATGCAAATCGGGATACAAAAGGTTCTACTCACGGAAATTATCTCGCTGTAGGTCAGATCAAACACTTGCCATATTCAAAACGAACTTTTTTGGAAGCCTCAATGTTTCGAACGTGTTTTTGCCGCATTTTCGAGCCCGCCGTTCGGGAACCATTATTAACATCAGCTCAATGATGCCATATATCTCAACACCAGGATCGGGTTCCTATACCGCAACAAAGGCGGCTCTTGATAGTGAGTGTTGTAAAACGGGTTCCATGCCTGCACTCATTCAATTATGTGGCGGATTCAGGTATTACACAAGTATGGGCTCATGAACTAGCTCCGTTAAAAATCAAAGTCATGGGTGTATCCCTTGGGTTTACTCGCACTGAATTACTAGGACCAAACTTGAGCACTGTTGAAAATACCGTCAAAAACCCTGTCAGTCATCATTTTATCTTTTTTGTTATATCTTCGAGATTAAGATCTTTATAGATTCCTGACTACGCCAACGTACGCGCATTTCATGAGCAAGTTCGGGCTTTGCATGGCCATGAGCCTAACGACGTCCAAAAAGTTGCAAAGCGGATCTTGGATGTCGTATTGACCCACGATGAGCTTCCCGTTATGTTCCCTCTTGGTAATGACGCGGTAACTTCGGCCGACGAGTATCTTAATCAGCGGAGGAGTGAATTCGAGAAGTGGAAGGAGTTTGGGATGGGAGTTGATGCTGATAAGGACGTTTGAATAACTTTCTTTCCACTTTGTAAAAATAGATCATACCAGTTGCTCAACCTGGTTCTTGCCCTTTTTCTTGTGCTATGTATGTATTTGATACCGGTTAGAGACCTACTGAGATAAATAAGAATGGCTTTTTTGAATTTGTAAAACACTCGATAGCTCACTGACCGTTTCTTCGCATTTTGCTTTGCTTGCGGGAGAATAATATATTGAGATCGTCAACGTTAATAACGGAAAAAGTAGACGTCAACCCTACCAGTCGGGCTGAAATGACCACCTAACGGCCAACGAGACGAAATTTTGAGAATAATTTTCGGTCCCCTAATGGCCGCATTCAAATAGTTCTGAATTACCGTGTTTCACCTCCCGACGAGTTCAAGGATCAAACAGAAAAATCCCTGCCTGACCAAAGGCTACTAAAGCCAAAGGTTAAAAAGCTCGGTACTGAATTCTCTTCCGTGAAAATATCCTCTCCGACAAATAAGCCCGTCCTTCGTTGAAGAACATTATGGCTACTGATTCATCTGTTGGGGTCTACTCGAACTCTCCTGTTATTCTTATCACAGGCTGCTCTACAGGCCTTGGTCGCGCTCTTGTCCTCGAGGCAGCGTCTCAGGGACTTCGCGTCATAGCCACTGCTCGCAAGCTTTCTGCAATTGAAAACCTCCGGGCTCCAAATATCGCTGTATTAACTCTAGATGTGACCGCTTCCATGTCCCAGTTGGAGGAATTTGCGAACAAAGCATTGACAGTGTTGTGCGTATCGGGTCCCATTCCATTTGAATGGAAACTAATGATATACTGTGTTCAGCGGTCAAATAGACATCCTGATAAACAATGCTGGATATCCTCTTGCAGGAGCGTTGGAAGAAGTATCGTAAGTGATGCAAATCGGGATACAAGAGGTTCTACTCACAGAGAGTATCTCGCTGTAGGTCGGATCAAACACTCGCCATATTCAAAACAAACTTTTTTGGAAGCCTCAATGTTTCAAACGTGTTTTTGCCGCATTTTCGAGCCCGCCGTTCGGGAACCATTATTAACATCAGCTCAATGATGCCATGTATTTCAACACCAGGATCGGGTTCCTATACTGCGACAAAGGCGGCCCTCGATAGTGAGTGTACAAAATATTCATAAATACACTGTACATTTACTGTACGGCAAATTCAGGTATCACAAAAGTGTGGGCTCATGAACTAGCTCCGTTGAAAATTAGAGTCATGAGTGTATCCCTTGGGTTTACTCGTACTGAATTACTAGGCTCAAACTTGAGCACTGTCGAAAACACGGTCAAAAACCCCGTCAGTTATTGCGGCAGTTTTTATTCTATGCTTTCGAATTTAACTACGATCTCCACAGATTCCTGACTATGCCATCGTGCGCGAATTCCATGAAAAAGTTCGTGCTTTGCATGGTCATGAGCCTAACGATGTCCAAAAAGTTGCGAAGCGCATCGTAGATGTCGTCTTGACCCGCGATGAGCTTCCGGTCATGTTCCCCCTCGGTGATGACGCGGTAACTTCGGCTGACGAGTACCTTAATCAGCGAAGGAGCGAATTCGAGAAGTGGAAGGAGTTGGGGATGGGAGTCAATGCCGATGAGTGATGACTAACTAGCTTCGTTTCGGCTTGGTTCTTCCACAATTATTGTGCTGTTTTTGATACCGGATACGTACTGAGATAGAAAGCATGGCACTGGCATTGCATATGTTGCGAATCCGTTGGGACTAGTGACATATCCACCGAGGGAGTCCACTTCAATGCTGCTGTTATCCTGGTCGGTTTCGTCTTCCGAGCAGTACTTCGTGGACCAGCCATGCGTCACGACTCTTCGCATAAATTTTGCGGATTAGATGACAAGCAATTTCATCGATTACCGAGGGTAAGAGTATCGATGCGCGTGTAGCGACATTCCGATTCGGAATCAAGAGTCTTGATCTTTAAAAAATGTTGAGCGGAAAGATGAATATCTTCAAAGCAGAAATTTGGACGAGGTCTATATCCGGATAATCCATCAGTAAAGTACTTACATTGCCAGTCCGCGAGACTTGAAACATCAAACCTGCAGAAGAAGGTGCTATAGGCTCATGTAGGCTCGGATCTACAATTGGTGAAGGGGGCCTCAGATAGAAATTCATTTTCTGCATAGAGAAAGCTGTATGATTCGAATATCCTCACACTACGTAGAATACATCATTTGCACATGGTTACGAGGCTGGGATAATACTGATCAAAGGAACAATTTGATCCAGATTTTCTGTATTCTAAAATGTAGTGAATTGATAGACTTTCCTTACCAAGAACTGACCGAGATAAATGTGTGAACAGTTGGCAAAATCCTCCCTTAAACTGAGTGATAAATGTTGAATTAATTGGTGCAAAAAAAATTAAACAATGCACACAATAATCCTGATCAGAGAACTGTGCAAAAAAATTATCATATCCTCGTCTTTTCTCGCTATGAAAAAGTTGATTTCTGTTTGAAAAATCCCACTGAGAAAATCCGTGCCGATATCGTGACGTCGGGACGCCGTGATATCGAGACATCGAAATATCTTTATGCGTGACGTCGTCAACATGGTGAAATCGGAAAGGCCATTGGTAGAGACGATCGGCACGTCGGAAGGTTCAATTTGTCTCAAAGAACCTAGTTTTTCTTCACATATCTAACTCTATTCAAGACTACTCATTTTGTGGTTGGTAAACAGTAGCAATAATGGACACAATAATAGGCATAATGATTTGTTCCGCTGCATCCCTCCGGCCCTTGAAAATGAACTTTTCCACATGAATCTTTTGGCCTGCCAAATCTACTTGGTAGGTGGTGGTGAACTTGAGATGATGAACTGTAGACGTACAAGCACAACGTATCCGGGGACGCGAGTCACAGGTGGCCTCTAAAGCAATATGGACCAGGCGTTCTGTATGAGTTATTGTCAGTATGAAACCGATTGTTATACCACATGCTGACCAGTTCTATGAGCAAATGGTGTCCAAAAGGCAGCTAGCCATGTTTGAGGATGCGCGCGGCAGGCACGTTTCCATTCGCGAGCGCGACGCGCGACGTTGTTAGACCGTCCGACCTTATAAACAAAACAGCCCTCACGAAAAACGTAGATCCAACCGCCGCCATCAGCGGAACTCAAGGGTCGATGTATGATTATATCCCACTTGAGCCAAAGGCCGGATGGTGGGAGTGGGCTGGAAGCAGAGGGGTTCAAAAATACAGGAGTGGGTAGTGAGAGAGGGTTGAGTGATACACACTGGTGAAATGTTGGGAAAAGTATCTTGCTTTGTGGATCAGGAAAGCAATGGAAATAGCTCAAGAAAGACTGGAAGAGAATGTCAGTGACAGAGAGCAAAATATGAAGTAATACTCACATCATTCATGATCAAGGGTACAAGCATACTATTCATCCTAATCCCAAAACCAGTCCAAGAATGGACATATCTTGGTGAAGCCAGCTGGGAAGTGGAGTTGAACAAGGTGGGTGAAAGGCCATTAAAAGCCATAGACACATTGGGCACCATAACAGTGTTGACATAGCCAGGAAAACACTGAAAAAGGGTCTTGAGTTATAATCATAGAAAGAGAATCAGAACTCACAGGATTGAAGCCTTCAATACTTTGTATATATATTTGGGATTCTGCTTCAACTCTTCCAACAGTTTGCTGTTCAGCTATAAGCTGTAGTGCAGAATGAGATAATCTTGAAGACCTGTCAATACAGGGAGGCTGCACTGGATGTGGGGAAGCTCTAGAAGAGACAAGAGAAGCCAGAAGGAGGATGCAGGACAAGCACATAAGTGGGTAGTTGAGCATCCTTTGATGAGAGCACATGTTTCCATCAGTACCCATGACTCAACAACAAGCCATCGCAGACGACGTCGAGAGTGATCACAATCGGTCGCTCTGGATTCGCCGTACGACGAATCGTAGGCCTGAACGAATCGCCGTACGACGAATCGTCGGCCCAAATGAAACGACGTACGACGAATCATAGGCCCAAACGAATCGACGTACGACGAATCGTAGGCCCAAACGAATCGACGTACGACGAATCGTAGGCCCAAACGAATCCCCGTACGACGAATCGTGTTTTTAGAGAAGTCGGCGTGCGACTCGACCTCGTCCACGTCATTGTCTATCTGTAGCGGCTGGCCCCCGCGAGTGTGAGCCCCCCCACCCCGGCCACCGCCCAAAGAAAACCGTTTGAACCTTAGCTGGGCCGCTTCTAGGAATTTGAGAACACTATTTGGTTTGCGTGGCCACCTTATGATTCAGTCTCTGAGCAAAGTTCATATGAGTGCATGCGGTTTCTGAAGGTATTTGATTTGAAGTAAATTAAATAATCATCTCTTGCTATCTGATCTCTGTATACTCATGAATCCCTCGCAATACCTTTGGGCTTTACCCAGAACATGCGAGCTCCGTCAATCACATACATGCATTGTAGAAGTGGAGGTCGTTGTCCTAGATGACTGCTAGTTCTTAGCATCAGTTTGTGTTTCGTGGGAGGGTTTTGGTTGAAAACTTGCGAGGGATTATTTAAGCAAAGGCAAAAGAGTGAGGTGTCCATTTGAGTACAGATGACAGCCACACATAGCCCGTGTCTGCAGTGCTGTACGACTCAGCTCAGTATATGACATGGCACTTTCCGTGTACGGGTAAGCTGGGATAACAACTCGATATCCATCTCGAGGGTTGTGGTGATAATGAGGGGAGTCGTAGGTAGCGATGACCTGGTAGTTTGTGAGGAGCATTAAAAGATGCCAATGCACGAGTGAGCTCAAGTACATAGTCCAAAGGTTGTGGCGATAATAAGGTGGGTCGTAGGTAGCGATGGCTTCGTGGGGAGCATTCAAATATGCCAATGCACGAGTGAGCTCGAGTACATAGTTCGAAGGTCGTGGCAGCAATGAGGTGAGTCTTAGGTAGCGATGGCTAGGTAGTTCGTGAGCATCTTTCAATGCACGAGTGAGCTAAAGTACATCGTCGACATAAGTTAAGGAGCAATTGCCTGCCGGAAGAAATTATCGCCGGACTCAAGCGGCCCGCTTTATCTCGACCTTTGAAAGTCCGACAACAAAGAGTTTGAGGGCGTTGGAACATAAACCTTGCTGTTACCACCACGACGTTTCGGTGTCCTGAAATCCGCCACTTTATCTCAGCACCCACTACAACTGTGCCATATCATGCCCTTCAACACTCCTGCGCCACCGAGATATTATCCCTTATTTGGCGGAGTAGCAATCAAAGCTCCCATTGTGGAGGAGCACTACCACTTTGTTCCATATCCAAACATAGATGCTGAGCTTGTCGCGGAGATTGCCCGTCATGAATTTCCGGCATCTAGTCTATGGAAACTCAAACTCGAAGCAAACAGAGTCATGAGTGTAGACCCTGTCGTATACACGGATAATCCGTATCGGTTCCCTACACTCGAATCCCTGCTCCCTCATCTGCTCGCCTACTTCTCTGTCCTCGTCTCGTGCGCGCGTGTCGATGGAAATGCCAACATTGCGTTCACATTATCGAATGGGAGCTTGTCATACACAGCATCACTAGTGGGTATGGCGACCCAATTTGAATGGTCGTATGTGCTGGAGTACCACATTGCATATATGGACAAACGCCAAAGCGAGATGAAGCTAGGAAATTACACTGGATGGGGCGCAATAGATTTGGATCTCTATCTGCAAGTCATACGACATCCCAAGCCTCATACCTCAATTGACTCGACATTTGTGTCGAGAGCTACGATGAAATAGAAGGAGACTTTTCTGCGGTGCTGACGAAAGTAAGGAACACATTGTTTCTGTCATCGATCTCCATTGCCTATACTCCAATCTCCAAGCATTCTATAGGTCTGGTGTGATGATGTTCATCCCCGGAATTTCAATGATAACCATCAGTTCGCTGTCGAGACCTTCTATAATACCTTGATAAGAGCAGTTCAATTTTGTTAACCTGGGCAGTTTCTGTGACACAATCAGAATACATGCCTCGGGATTTTGTTTTCAGTGTTGGGAATAACACCAGATATGGATAGCTTTGTTGAAGGAATTACGGATTTACCAATAGTCATCGTATTACAATTAAGAACGTACTAGCAGAGGTTTAGAATGAATAGTCGGAGAATCCAATGTATTGAAAGTTCGATCTACAAATGCTATACTGAGGGACCCTAGTACGCGGGGAACGCTGACGAGTACGGGACCTTGACCTAAGGTATTCTCAACCCCGAATGGTGGGTTTGCGGAAAACGGAAACGTGCTTATGGAAGAAGGCATTAATGTGCTGCGGCGCCGTCTCATTGAGATGCTACAGACGTCGGGTGAGAAAGAAAAAGTACACTAGTGACTATAACACCTTGCTTACCGAGCGATTAAATTTCCGTAATTATGGATCATTAAGTCCAAATAAGTCTGATGAACTTCATATGTGGATACCCTGCGACAAGCCACATAGTAACAATGGCTTTCTGGCCCCCCGAGCACAGTGCGAGGTAATCGACAAGACCCGCAAGAAACACACTGATAGGTTTCAAAAAACGTCAGTAACACCAGAGTAGCACAGGCGAAATAGGGACAGAAAACCGCAGTAAGCGGAAGACAGTACAAAAAATTCGTTACAATCAGTGCCAGCTCTGAAGGCTCGTGAATGGCATACTGAAAGGTTTCCAGAGAAACGTCCGTGGCACTACGTGGCCCACGGAAGAGCTGCAGGAATACCACCATAGGCGGCGCTCTTACGGCGTATACTGAGATATTCAGGGGAGGCATCAACTGTATGGGGATGTCCCAATGAGAGATTATGGGAAGCTCCGCAGTGCGCGAGAGCCAGGGCATAAACATTCAACCAGCGACATGCCAAGAAGGCTCCCAGCTTTACGTAGTTCGGCACCAGAACGAAGTCCGAATAACGGGCTGAACGCAGAAACATCGGGCTTCGACGAAGCTTTGCACGAGTCAGCTCAGTGCAAAAGTGCAGGAATACGGAGCTGGAGAATTAGGTCGAGGTTCGTAGCTCTGCAGGAGAACTGAATCTGAGTCGTTCATTCGTAAGTTGCACTTGAGTTATCCGGAATCCTTTGCACCGAGGACGAGATCACCGAGACCTGGAACAGATAAGTTAACGGTGAGTTGGGCGACAGAGACCACAATGTACCTAATCTCGAGAGTGCCCCCTCGCAAATGTGTCCTCTTCATCCTTCACAGACGCGACCACGTTCGAGTTGGGGATCGCACGCAGGCCATGTTCTTGCGGTAATGTACGAGTGAGCTCAGTACATGGCATAGCGCTTTGCAGAAAGTAGGGTCATCAGCTTTGACGTCGAAGCTTTGCACGAGTCAGCTCAGTGCAAAAGTGCAGGAATACCAAGTTGGAGAATGAGGCCGAGTTTTGTAGATCAGCACGGAAAGAGAATCCGACTCGTAAGTTGCATATTCTCCGGAATGTAGCGTGGTCGGTGTAGCATATATATAGCCATGCACAAGTAAGCTCAGACATTCAAGTCGTATTCTGTCGAATGTATCGTTGTGTACGAGTGAGCTCAAGTACAGCGTGAAAGAGAATCTCGACAGCCGTCTCGCCAGATTTGATAAGTGACATCCAACCGCAACGCGGTACCGTGCATGAGAGGCATAGCTCAGAACGAGAGCAAGGTCCGTATTACGATCTGAACTAAGTTGATTGTAGGGTCATCGGCTTCGATGACGTCGACGCTTTACACGAGTCAGCTCAGTGCAAAAATGCAGGAATACCAAGTTGGAGAATGAGGCCGAGTTTTGTAGATCAGCACGAAAAGAGAATCCGACTCGTGATCTGCGTATTCTCCGGAATGTAGCGTGGTCGGGGTGGCATATATATAGCCATGCGCGAGTGAACTCAGCGCAATGGTGTGTGATTACGGAGATGAAGGATTGGAGCTGAACAGAAATGAGCCCGATCCAATGAAATGACAATGCCGCCTTTCCTGTACGAGTAAGCTGCATCGGTTTTGAAGGATGCGGCGATAATGAGGAGAGAGTCGTAGGTAGCAATGGGCGGTATTCATGACCTTGCAGCTCTAGTATATCCATGCACGAGTCAGCTCGAGTACATGACAGCAATAGTGGAAGGTGCGTTTATAGTATCTCGGACGGAGGACAATATCATCGAGACCTAGCATCGAGGAGTCAACGACACGTTAAATGGGAAAGACCAGTACGAACCTATTCTGATAGTAAAATGTAACCTCCTCATCCTTTGCGGAGACGTCCGAATCCAATTCAAGGTAACAATCGCAGGAAGTCCAAGTTGTTGCAGTACTGCACGAGTTAACTCAGTACATGGCATAGCGCATTCCCCGTACGAGCAAGCAAGCTCGGGTACAAATTCAGGATCCCATCTGACGGTTGTGGCGACAATAAGATGGAGCAAAGTATAAGTCGCATGTAGCGACGGTCGGTATTTTGCAGGTAGCATTAAGAGATGCCCATGCACGAGTAAGCTCCAAGTACATGGTCGACTCGAGTGAAGAAGCGATTGCCTGCCGGATGAAATCCTCGCACGGCTTAATATATTATAAGCGGCCCGGCGCATTAATTTGCGACGTCAAACACTTCCAAGTTCGTTCTTGCCCATGTACTTGAGCTCACTCGTGCATGCCTATTTCGCTCTATAAACGCCATGCTTTACTCGTGCGCACCTCGAAACGATCATCAAAATCTTTATTCCTACTTTTTTGTAAGAGACGCAACAGCACTGGTACTCCCAAGCCTTCATCGAAATTCGGTTTTCAGATGTCTAATATACAATGCTGGAGGCGATGGTCAAATGGGTGGGTGCGTACTGTAATGGCCTGGGCTCGCTAGAGCATCACCGATAATGGCTTGAACAGTGGTTGACGGGATTCGAATTGCCTCGCTGCAACCTTATATTCAAAACACCGAATATGGTACCATCCAATATGACTGCTGCTGAACGCTGTGAACTAAGAACTTGCTAGATGTTGAAGATAGGCCAATTCTATATTTGTTTTGAAACCTTAATTTGTGAGGTTTCTTCCTGTGTCTTGTTGAAATATTGGACTACGCCATCTAATTCGCAGTTTTTTCCTTCTCATCGTCAGGAATCGCGGATCCATCTCCGACTTGCTGCGTCTCAAGATCGAGATGGTACTCTGGTGCGAATGGGAACAGCTGCGTACACTGAGCAATAAATTAAGCATCCCTCTTTATGCAGAATTCCGATGCGGGATTTCTTTCTGTGTGTCATGTCAATATACGAGGCCCTGGTCATGGATTCTTTTCCGCGAACAACCCTCATGTGCAGTGCCAGGAGATTGCTTGACATTGCTTGATCAGTACAATTGAACATGGTATTACCGGAATCGCCTTCGATAACTACGTGTAAATATTCATTATAAAAGCGAGAAGCTCCCTTGAAATCAACGCAGCAATGCTGACACCAATAAGCACTGTCGCCCACACGAACACGGTCGGAAATAGGTTTCGCTAACCAATATGATCAGTATGTTAGATACAATGAAATGTAATATGGCTTACCACGTCACCACGATCGCTGTTCGAAAACCGATTGAAAAGCAAATAGCAAGTTATAACACCGACTCCGTAGAATAAAACACCAAGTGACCAGTGGTAGAATCGCAGGCTTTGCTGGACTAGAATCAAGATGTTCCAAGCTAGTTTGGATCCTACGATAGTATAGGTTAATGTCCCAAGGTGGAACATCAGATTGGATATGTTAAGATTAGCGATATCGTCGGTTTTCTACTTATGGAAATTCAGAGTAGTGTTGGGACTTAGGAATCGACTTACCATTCTTTGTAGAACGCTCAAGTTTGTCCGAAGATTAAGATTCCACCTAGTGTCTGCCCAAGTGTCCTCATAGTACATGTGCATTGAGGTGAGACGGCCAGAAAAATAAGTTGCCAATTTCAAATTACGAAGCCATCCTGGGCCAAAATGAGGCGCTTCATCTTTCCATCTTGAGTTACTTTCAGCGACTTGTTCATTCACTAAATGAGAATGCTGTACACCTATGGATTCAATGTAAGATGTTCAGATATCTCACTAACTCACCTCTAAGTTGTTGTCAGGATCAATAAGGCGCTTCGGCTCTTCTCCAGGATCAATTTGAGAAGACTGTATACATTTACTTAGATCCAAATTATCTCGAATTGAGGCTCAGGAAGCACTAACCATGTCAATGCCAGGTCTATCCACAGATCGACTAGTAATATCAGCCTGGCTGCCACCGAGTGCGCTCGGGATCGGCGGCCCAGACTCAATGTTGTTCGTATCACCTTCGAGCAAGGATCGTTCCTAGTGACTATAAAAGACTGTAGGAGACAGCTCACATTGGTAGTCGGGGGTGCTGAGACGATCGGATTGGTCTGACATTCAGGGGCAAATATAGGTGACCGTCACGCGCTGTAACGGCATTCGTTTCCCGGTAGTTTTCCCCGGGATAGCCGGTATATCTCGTCTTTCACGCTGACCTGGCTGCAATCGCTAGTCCTATGCTCGATGATACGGACACTCCTAATGACACCAGTAATATCGAAAAGCTAGCCCTTTCCATAAAATCTGGAGTCCCCCAGCTGGAACCCTCATCACTTCTGATATGCTGTTGTCAACAAGATGAATGTAGTAATCTCAAGGCATGGAGGGCTTTCGTATCGCGGCTAGAGCACGATCTCATTCTCAGTGCTGGTACGCCTCCTCAACTCCGTTCAAACTATAGCGATATAACTTCAATGATATATTCAGAAGTAGGACAAGCTTTGCTACAACGTCACGATGCCCTTCGCCTTCTCCATCAGGTTAGCCCTTCTCCTTCGCACTGGACTGATCATACTAACCAAATGTAGGGCTGTTCTGAAAACAGCGAAGACCATCATCACGCTCAACTTTCTGAATTGCTAGAGAAAAATCACACCCTGGAAAAGGTGTGTTTACTTGTAGGCACTCATACAGTGACTCAAAGGAACTAATATCGTGTGCAGAAACTCGATCTCGCTTTCATTAACAACGAAGCTGCCGAAGCATCTGCCTCAACATTGCATCGAGAACTGGATGAAGCTCGTGCCACTATAAATCGTCTGTCAGCTAATCATGTGAATAATATTACTCTAGGTGCTCATCTCTCGAGGCTCAATGGTGAGCTAGATGATATGCAGCAGGAAAGGGATAATGCGCTGGGAAGGGTGACAGTAACTGAGCTGAAACTCAAAGGGTCAATGAAAAAAGCGTGTATGTTCCACCAATGCTCATGATTTTCCTATGCTAATGGATTTACAATCGATGTGTTAGCTGAACTTCAATCAGAGGTTTACCGATTACAAAAAGAGCTGAGGCTGAAAGATCAGCTTTGTGTGGATTCCAAGGAATCGCTGCTGCAAGGTGCAAAATCCAAGATTCAAATGCTAGCACTCAATGCCGCGGTATGTTTCAATTCATTCAGTCGACGGATGATAATTATGCAGCTCACTAGTCTGGTTCAACTGGCACATCGACATCAGAAAATCTAGAACTCACGAAAGCACTTGAAAATCTACATAGTCATAACGAAAAACTCAAGCGACACAATGACGAACTGCAAACTCTACTCGCCAATGCCCAGGACGAAATATATAATCTCCGGGAGGAAGTTGAACATCGGGCCAATCCACCGATGCAGTGAGGTAGCTTGTATTCCATTATCAGCGTTTTGCACTGACTTGTGTAAGACGACTTCTGGAATGCAATGAAGATCACAAGACTCGGGACGTTTCTTCCTCTTTGCTCGAAATGGACGCTAATATTCTCAACCGATCTACACTTGATCTGCGCGCTCCCCACGGAGAAGATTGGCAGGCCGAACCACCAATGCAGTGAGGTGCCACCATGTCATAATGTCTTTATACTGATGCTTGCTTATAGGCATCTTTCTGAAATCGATCAGGATGTATCCCATATTCACATTGAACGAAAATCACACTTCGTGGAACGATCTGAAGTTCATGCCAACCACCTCGAAGGTCAAATCACAGTTGACCCGAAATCAAAGGCCAATGCAAGCTTAATAGGGTCAATTGATACGACGAGCTTCATTGTGAGATTCTGTCATTCGAACCATACAAACTAGTCTAATATACTCCAAGCGCGACAAATTCCTGAAGTCTCTATTTCTCATTGGAATACTCAGTTATTGGTTGTATTGCATTAAATTCCTTTGGCTCATGTCAGCGAAGTATGGTAGTCGGCCGGGTTTGGTGGGATTTCTTCTGCCAGCGGTTCTTTCATTTATTTTGGTTCAGAACCTCGAAAGGCATGATATAACGGTGCAGGTGAGGCAAGATTTCTTTCAGAACTTTGTTGATTCCTTTTGCAGCCCAAACCTATCCTCGTCACTGTAACGACATTCATAGGTACTCTCTCTTGCACGTTCATCGGATGGTGGATTATCTCCATGGTCGGAGAAGCACTTGCGCTGTCATATATTATATATCTTGTTGGTTCAACTATGCACACGCTAATAAAGTTAGCAGTCAACATATAATCAAAACCTACTTTGCCGTTCACTGTGTTTGCTTTGAATTTCGTGGTCTTGGTCAAGGCCCCTTACAGTGTGACTTCTCAGTCTAGTAAGCTTTCTACTCTTTGATCTCGTAATCGCGCAGGTTCTGAAGCATGCATATAAGACGTGGGTACTCTAGCTCAATTAGAGGGTTTTCTTACTTGCGTCACACAAAAGCTTGTCTTTTCCGAATGGCCTCAATTCCTCCGTCAGTCTACATTTATATGCTGACCTAACTTGTGCGTAGTAATCGCATTTGATAACGATTCACAAGCCAGCCTGGCTGTAGCAACAGCGTATGCCTCAGAAGACCGACACTGCCAGCCGGGCGGATGAATTATTCATCTTCTTAGGGATGCTACGAGCAACTCTTCCGCAGCAAGTATAAAGCCTGATGCTTTCTCACACCGCCACATCTTTATCGACACCACCAACCACCTGTGCGCCCTCATTCATGGGTTTAGAAGCACGGTCGGAGGCGAGAGAGGATCAAATAGATTGAATCAATCGACGCGCTAGGAGTCGCCTTTAATCTACCTTCAATTTTTTCTGATATCTCTGAACGTTTCTCCGCGTCCTTGCGTTTCAAGCAACTGCTCAGATCGGCCGACATAGAAAGAGTTATCGATTATCTCCGTTTTGGTAGACAGATACTATCGTACACGTCGTAGAATACAGAAAAGGTTATGTAAATGACCAGCAACCGTCGCGATAGGTTGAGATGTATCCAATGATCGCATTTGAATACCTAGAATCGAGTATTTTAGCAAAAACAAGGGAGATAATATTCACTTGACACCTACAAATTTCGATGTTTCTTTAAACTTGAAGTTTGCCGTCGACTTTTTCAACAAAGCCAAGCATATGCGTGACAGCCCCGTTAATAATTTCGTCCATGAGTGGATCATCCAGGACATTTCTTGAACATTCGTTCCGCAACTTGAGAATAAGCGTGAGCAGTCGAATCTGCGTCAGCTACCATAATTTGATCAGCTGCTCGTAGACACAAAAAGGGGAATAAAAACTTGCCTCGTTCCGTACAACAATCGCTTTTGTGTTCAGTTCTTGAATCTTACCAAGGCATGATTTCACGCTTATCCGGGTAGCGTCCAATACTTCGCACAAATCATGTATACGTTCAGAGCTAGACAAGGGCTGGTGGGCCTAAGATAAGGGAAAAGAAAGAAAAGAAATAAGGTGCTTACCTCTCTGGTCCGGTGGTGTTGATAACAGTCACTAAGGAGCACATCCAAGCTCCAAAGTTGTTCTACGTGCTGGGCAAGCTCGAGCTGAATCGCATGCTGTTCATGCAGAACCCTCTCGGAGCGGAAGGAGAGCTGTTCTGGAATGAAGGTGTTGCTGGAAGCACTCATGTTCTGGGATAGGGTAAAGATGATGATCTAGACGATCATAGAAGGTCTTTTATACCATGTTTCAACATGGTGAAGGGTGTGAAAAACGTCGGATTCGGTTGACTCTTCGAGAGGGTTCACCATCGATCCAAGAATTATTGTCGGTTCAGGAAAGTGAGAACCAAGAGAGAAAGGCACGCGTTTGCTCCTGATAATCTTTCTTCATAACGTGTAAACCAGGTTTTCAGAATAAAAATGGTTAGCTTTCTGAAAATTGAGGCATCGCTTTACAGAACTCACCCTGGGGTCACCGGTCAACCCCGTAAACGTGTGACATTGTGACAAACATGTACATCGGAACAGGTGCCGAACATGAAGACCATCACATTGACAGCTCTGCATTGCATATACTAGTTTTTTACTTTTGCCTATATCTAGCGTCCTTTGCACTTATCAAAGGGGCCAAAGCGCATTCTATCAGCTGCATTGGTTGTGGGCCTTGATGGACCCACAAGATCCCATCGAAGCACTCAATGCCACTGAGCGATCTGCTGTTGCCACTCAAACCCAGCAAGTAAATTCATTACACCGGAAGGAACCGCCGTCATTCCATTTAATATCAGATCTCCTCGTTGATACCCGGTTCGATAAAAGTAGATCTATAATATGTAGCCATTTCGTCACTGCATCATTCTAGATCTATCATTGTGGACAATTTGAATGAAAGTTTTAAGTCTTCCTCGTTGCTGATCATGAGATATCTGCCAACTTGGTCTCATATCCAGAGAGTCAATGTAACTGACTCTGAACTGACTGATTGAAGACTTGATGGTATGGGTTTAAGTCCCTAGCTTCGACTGACTATAGCATTCAGCAAGGACCCTTATTGAATCTCCAGCAATAACGATAAGAACGCTCAGCGTATAAAAGTTGTTTTGACCTTACTTAGCCCTTTGCACACAGAAATACTATGTGTAACGAACGGAGTAACAACTTGGCCCAGTACAAAAAGACCTATGGTTATATGAACAACAACAATATGAAAAGTTCAAGGTTCTACTACCTGGATCAAGAAATGAGAAATTAGTTGAGACAAAAGCATCAAGGAGTGAGAAGGGGATAGTCTCGGACTGATGAAACGGAACGATAGAAAGAAGCAAAGTACGACTCAAAAACATAAGTAGATAGAGGTTAAACGGCACAATCCATCGAGACATCCGGGTCCAGACCTAAATCATACATGTTTTGAAGAAAAGAAAAACAGGTGAGAGACGGAGATGAGAAAGAGAACAACATGTGTGGCAGTACATGATTCAGCCTCTGAGAAGAGACTTGTATGGAACGCCGTGTTCGACGTGGTTGCGAACATTGATAGCGAAGCTGAGGTCTGTATCAGAGGCTGGTGTAAGCATTGATATCGAATGACTTACACAGTAAGAACTCGACAAATTATGTCCCTCCTTCCATCCTCGCTCTTGTACCGAGGAAGCGATTCGACGAACCTTTCAGGCTCGCGAATCGCAAAGAAGGTGATACCAATGTCACCCTTATAGATTTCGTTGCATCCGAAAGATGCGATCGCCAAGTTTCTGTCCCTCCAGGCTTTGTCGTAGGTCCCACCAACGAAATAACGACGACTATCGACAACCACAATGGCTTCGAAAAGTCGGTCCGCCTTGGTGGAGTTGGAGAACTTAGAGCGGAGTCTGACGAACCGCTTAAAGATGGTGTCTGGCGGTGCTCCCTTACTAGTGTTTTTCGATTTAAACCGGACGACTTGTGTGAGTGCTCTGGTTCGTCCAAAATATAGACCTAACGTTGTACCGTTTACCTGAAGAGTGGAGATCGGTGATTGTCTTCTCTTTGAGAACATGTAGAAGACTGACAATGTACTGTTTGGGGGGCAAAACTTTTCCGTTGAAGATTATGCCTGGGTCTGTACGAGGTGGTGACAGTCTTCCCGTCGCAGGAGCTGAAGGGCCCGGGACAGGAGTGGAAGATCGCCTCCTAGTGCGCTGGGCATGGATGTCTCGAACGAGATCAAGGATATCTGGAAGATCGGTAGAAACGGATTCCTGGTCATCTCTAACTGACTTAGATTGAGAACGGAGAGTTGGAGGCATAGCGAAGGCACTTTGAGGGGAGACTGCTAAAAACTTGGTATCAAGTGAGGGTCACCGGTCAAACCTTACGATTGAGGTTGTTTTTTGAAGGGCAGAGCACGTTCCTAACATGAGTTCTTGTCTAGCGCGTCTTAGATATTTCCTACGGAAATCATAATCCGAAAAAGTGGTTGGGACCCTTTGACAATAGACTGCAGGGACAGACAAAAGGTGGACAGGGCTAGGGTGTATATTCTCCTTGTGGATAGATCATCGGGCAGCATTCATGCACCAGGTGTAAACCCTTGTGAACCCTGCTCACACCTGCTAGATACTCGCTTGTATCGATTCGACTACGAGGTTCCTATCGGATTGACTCGAGGCGCGTGTGTCATACAGACGCCATGGGCACTGACGTGAGATTCAAAGGGATGTCTTCATCAAATGATGGTTTGTCTCTATGAATGAGAGCTCATCAAAGTCCTGCTCTTTATGTTCGGGGGGTGATACATGGCGACATGACGCCGGGAAAATTCCCGATGCCCGGAGTTCAGTGGAGGCGATGAGGAGATGGAGTCTAGGTAGCGATGGATCGGTAGTGGATGAGCAGCATTCAGAGATGCCAATGCATGGGTGCCAAACTCAAGTACATCATCGACATAGATATAGGAGTTTACAAGGGACACACAGAGAGGTTTTGGAAAACGTCAACGAAACAAAATCTACACGGCGGGTAAGAAGAAAGGCTCTGAGAGTTGGGTCGAGTAGGAGGTGCAAGAAAGTCTTGACCGCACGAGCGTCCCACCAGAGTCGAAGAGTGACATCCAACCGCAAATCAATACCGGGCATGAGTTACGGAGCTCAGCACGAAGACCCAGTCCGAATGCCGGAAAGTATTAGGTCAATTTTAGGGTCATTGGTTTCGACGAAGCTCTCTCTCAGTGCAAAATTGCAGGAAAGGAGCCGGAGAATGAGATCGAGATTCGTAGTTCTGCACGAGCACAAAATCTGAGTCGTTCGTTCGTAAGTTGCGCTTGGAGTATCCGAAATCCCTTGCACCGAGAATAAGATCACTCAAACCTGGAACAAATAAGTTAACGGTGAATTAGACGACAGAGACCAATATGTACCAAATTTCTATAAAGCCCCCTTGCTAATGTGTCCTCTTTATCCTTTACAGAGGCGACCACGTGCAAGGTGGGGATCGCCCTCTTTTTTTTTTTTTGCAATACTGTACGGGTGAGCTCAGTACATGGCGTGGCGCTCTGTCGAAAGTAAGGTCATCGGCTTTAACGTCGAAGCTTTGCACGAGTAAGCTCAGTGCAAGAATGTAGGAATGCGGAGCTGGAGATTTAGATCCAGGTTCGTAGCTCTGCACGAGTACAGAATCTGTGTCGTTCGTTTGTAACCTGCACTTAGAGTATCCGGAATCCCTCGCACCGAGGATAAAATCACTGAAACCTGCAGCAAGTTAATTAACGGTGAATTAGACGACAAAA
>MU795202.1:0-42447 GCA_027886305.1 Lentinula aff. lateritia | reverse complement strand
GTAGGTTGTAGGAGATAATTGATCATTCAGCTGGCCGTAAACAGCAAGTTTGATCCGAGTAGGGCCATGATTTTTGCACGAAATCTGCCGTCATATATAATCAATCCGACAGCAGCCAACAGGGTCACTCGTATACATATGACCTAGCAACCATAACCTATTCTCCAAAAAACGTACCTAACTTTCTTGAGGAGGGGTGAAAGTTAACTGAAAAAAGGCTGTGAGTATGCTCCATCCTTCTATGTCTCTAACAGGCGTCCTTAAAAACAAGTCCAAGTAGGTCCAAGTCGCCGCAAACCACTCAAGCAAACGTCGATTCTCAAGTGAACACTCGTCCATTCAGGCGTCAACAATTTGAACAAGGTATATAAACCAGAACGGAGTCGGAATCTCTTCTCGGTCCGCGTGACCCGTTTAACCTGTCACATCCATTATCCTTCATTTCTCATCCGTCATCATGCTCGCGAGAACTGGGTTTGTAGCCCGTCAACGATTCCTCGTGCCTCTGTCCAGGCAAAGGAATGCATCTACATCGCCCACTGACCACCACGATCATCACCATATAGAAGAAGATACCACCGTTTACCCGAAAGAAGGCAAGAGCGCCATAAGGCCCGACTACGCTCGTTTGCTCAAATTTCTGAATTTATACAGGATTTGCAACTCCGGCATGGCGTAGATTCTTCGTGCTCTCTATCATAATTGGCGCAGCATACCAGTTTGCTCCTGAACCTTCCGAAGCGGCGTTTGTCACGCGCTGGCTTGCGATGTACACCACCACTTCCGAGAAATGGCTCGATATGAATGTCAGGCATACGGTTTTGTCCAAGGAGGTTGCAGAGGGTGTGAATCTGTTCACTACTGCAACAAGACCACCAATCAATCGTATGAGATTCCCCCAGTGTGTATCTCCAACTACATATCTACAGTTTGAATCTAATATCACCATCCTAGGATGATGGATAATGCTTCGCCATTTAACGTCCAGGTGGGACTCAACGCGGACACTCGAGATTTTGTTGCGAAGACGGAGCACGAAGTTTAAATATAACCACGTGACGTTGATAGTGTTATTGAATTCTATTTTTCTCTCACCTTTAATTGTTTGTTGAGTTTGTTGCAACCATCAGTAGTGGTGTTCTCCTTCATCCAGGACGAGCTCTCAAGCTCTCGGTCCCATGTATATCTCGTTACACGACAAAATCATGACTCGTTCATTATTGTTGCTTCTAAGCGTACATGTCGCCTGGGCCTCGCTGCCTTTGGTCGACTTTGATCGCATGGGCAAAGTAGGACTCGCTGGTGCTTTTTCAGGATTGGATCTCTTTCAGAACAAGTTTGACTCTTCAACTTCTACACTTCTTGCCCGCGCATCCAATGGTTCACTGTCCCCAATTGCCTCTACCAACTCTGGGGGTCGTATCTTGGCTGGATGTACCCTCGACGACTTCTTCTATCTCGCAGGCTCATTTTCATCCATAGGCTCTACTTCGGCCTCTAATATTGCCTCATATGCATCATCTTCTGGCAAATTCTCATCCTTGGGGTCGAATGGACCAAATGGGGAGATAGATGCCATCTTTTGCGACGCGAAGAACAAGAAAGTTTGGGTTGGTGGATTGTTTACTTCACCGGGAGCTGCCGTCGCTGTGTGGGATACCTCAGCAAACTCTTGGTCTAAACCGCCTTTCAATGGCTTGACTGGCGCTGAGGGTCGTGTGCTTTCTATCACATCCAACTCTTCGGACTCCAGCCTTTTCTTTGCTGGCTCGTTCATTACATCTTTCCAAGGAAACGGAACCACCTTAAACGACACAAACAATCCCAACGTTCCTTTCTCTCCTGGTGCCTCGCCATTCTCATCCTCTCTGGTTCCTATTCCCCTTCAAGGCGCGCAGATAGTCGGCTCGCCATCGTCTACCGATACTGATTTCAGTAACGTCACAAATATCCTTTGCCCTGCAGGCTCAGACGGCCCTGGGAATACCTGGTTCGCTGGTGACGGAAACCAAGCAGTGATCACAGTCCGCGATTTTTCGTTTCTGCAGGCTAGTGGAGTCCGGCTTGGGAATACCTTCCAAAGTAACCATGGAACCACAGGATTCAGGCAAGTGAGAAGATCTCCGGTTGTTCCATCCATCTGATTCATACCCTTTAGTGTGACCACGATCCCCGATAACACTATACAAACACTCAAATATCTTGATCCCACCACTCAGCAAAACAATACCTGTTCCACCACCTGTCCACTCTCCACAGACTCCTCAATTTTGTACCAAGATTTCTTATTTGATTCACCACTTTCTATTACTGGTGTTGCGATAACATTATCTGAATGGACAGGAGACGGACCCGGATTGCATATTTTGCAGTTGCTATCTTCAGGAGCCTTCGCATCTGCCATCAATTCTAACAACGTACAATCTTGTTTTGCACCTAATCCTTCCAACACAACGCGAACCGGCGATTGGGAAGTGAAAGTTGCACAGACGAATATATCAGGAACCACCCAGTCTGTCCTTGTTTCTGATGTCGCGGTTGGTACCTCGGCCTCCGCAGGCCCCAGTCTGACATGGCAGCCCTATGTCTCCGCGTCCGGTGATTATAACATCAACATGCTGGTCCCTGGATGCACAAACTTCCAAGACTGTGCCGCACGTACGACGGTCCAAGTCACCATATTCCCAGGGAATGGACTAAACCCGACGGTGATGAACGTAGACCAGACCAACACTGAGGATGCTTCAGTCTCCATTTACAATGGCCCTATCCTACCCACCACCCCCGACTTTGTCACCACGATAACCATGACGCTTGCTGCTAACTCGACTGGAAGTGGATCAAATGGGCAGTATGAAATTGTGGCAGATCGGATCGAGTTGGTCCTCACGTCTGCAAATGCTACATCTTCTAATTCGAGTAGCTCTGCATCAAGCGACTCTTCAGGGTCCAACCAGGGCTTTGGGTTCTTCGAATGGCCACTTAGCATTACCTCTTCTGTGGATGCTACTTCAACTCTTGCCAACTCAACCGAAACATCTGCAGACCAAGCTGCCATCGGGTTGTTCAACGGAATTGGAGGGAACGGCACCATCTCAAGTGAAAATGCTGCGATTGCTAGTGTCGCGCACCATTCCTCCGGAACGATCTTCTTAGCAGGGAATTTCACACTATCTTCAAACTCTAACAACATAGTGTCATATAAGGATGGATCCCTTTCCGCCCTTCCGGAAAATGGGTTAGATGGATCTGTTACTGCTTTGGCACTTGATGGTGACAGTTTGTTTGTTGGCGGTTCCTTCATGGATACATCGTCCGCTTCCAATGACGGGCTGAAGGGTGTTGCGTTATACAACGTTCAGAGTCAGAAATGGAGTGCACTGGGTGCTGGTGTAAATGGGAAGGTCTCCAGTCTGGCAGTCAGCGATAGCCAGCTATTCGTTGCTGGGAACTTTACACAGCTGTTCACCTCTTCATCTGACACTGCTGGATATGACGCTCCTGGATTTGCAGTATGGAACATCTCAAATTCCGTTTGGGTAAACAGTGGTGGCTTCGTGGTCGGTTCTATGACCTTTGTCGCGAACGAGACTTTGCCACAGTATATCGCCGGCAATGTAGTTGTATCAGATTCTTTCGGAGCTAGTGGTATGGTCATGGTTCAGAATAGTGGTTCTGATGTGCCGAGCATCTCTCCTTTGGGCGTCCAGCTTGATGGCTCAATTGCATCCGCTAGTACCTCCTCTACACGCAGAAGGTCCATTGTTTCTCGCACTTCCTGGATTGCGCACGTGCGCCTCTCACATTTGTTCTTCAAGAGACAAACTTCATCGAGCACTTTGGCGGCACTGCCGGATGCGCTTCCTGCCATTGCCCCCGCTGTATTGGCTGGTTCATTTTGGACAAATAGCACTTCAAATGATGAGGTGGCTATAATTGGTGGGAACTTCTCATTCCTCCCATCAGGCTCCTCCTTTGGCTCAACAGAGGCAGCTAATCTGGGTATTTATGACCAGAGTCTTGCCACGATCACTGCTCTGCAGGGCAATCAGGTCAACGGAACGGTTCGTTCTCTGTTAGTGAACGGAGATACTCTCTATGTCGGGGGCCAGTTCACGATCAGTGGCCTTAATGTGAACGGATTCGCAATTTATGACCTTGCTAAACAGCAATGGGATGTATCGGGGGTCCAGGCCCTTCAACCCAGCTCTGGCTCCTCTGTCGTCGTTCGCTCCATCACGACTTCCACCTCGAAATCCAACACTGTCATTGTCGCTGGTACTTTTGCGCAAGCTGGCTCTTTAACTTGCCAAGCGATATGCTCTCTGGACATTTCATCTAATCAGTGGAACTCCCTTGGTAGTGGTATAAATGGAGAAGTATCCTCGGTCTCATATGCAGGAGTAAGTTGATTTGCATCGGTCTATGATAAGTTCTAAGCTCAATTTCTCCAGAGCAACCAAGACACGTTGATTGCCGCAGGTTCTATTGCCCTTTCGGACAGCACTGTGGCCAACGTGGCTCAACTTACCTTATCGAATATGTCCTGGGCCGAAGTTGGCTCAGGCTCAGACATTCCTGGCCCCGTCACTGCTTTGGAGGTTAACAACGCGAACGCAAGCAGTATTTTCGCAGCCGGCAAGTGAGTATCGCGCTTGATCTGATCTCAGTATTTTCAGACTTACTGATACGATACAGAACGAGCGATAACACTACTTTCTTGTCGTTTTTTGATGGTCAAAACTGGACAACGTTGGGTATGCTACTCTTAAATTCGAGTAAATAATCATTCTGATGGTTTCCATCAGCCTCCACGCTCCAAGAGGACACCATCATTTCACAACTAGCTATGGTTCCTCTGCAAGACACACACACTGGTAACAGCATCATCGAATCTGACCGAATGTTAATGATCTCAGGTATACTGGATGATTCGTCGTTTGGGAATGCGTCTACCGCTCTCTTCGATGGCGCAAGCTTTATCCCGTACTTTGTTTCTTCCACCATTTCTGGGACGGCAGGATCCGTCTCTTCTCTCTTCCACTCATTCTCAACTTTCAGCTTCACACAGCAACGTAGGTGTTCAACATATGCATATAAGAGAGGTCTAATCTTAATTCTTGTAGATTTTCTCGCCACCGGTGTTGTCATTCTTATTTCGATCGCTATATCCGCTGGTGCCGTCTTCCTCTTAGCGCTCATCGGCATACTCTGGACACTGTTTGCCAGACGTGACCGTGACGATAAGAAACAGTTTGATGCGGCGGATGATGATGATGACTCTATTCATCATCGTCCTTCATCACTCCTTGAGCACATAAATGCTGCGACGCGCGGGACCATCATCGGTGCAAGTCCGTTTGCCCCGCACAGTAGTGAGAAAGAGGAAGAAAAGCTTGAAGGTGATGGTATAGAGCCTGAGTACACGCACGACGGTGATAATTATGTTCGCGCTGAAACACCGAGCGCCTACGGTGGCGCTATGGGAACCGAAGAAGCCAGTAGACCTGCGCATGCGCGATATTCATTTGATGGTGCTGGGGAAGGTGAACTTGCACTAACAGCAGGAGCTGAGGTGGAAATATTGGACGATCGGGACCATGCGTATGTTATTGAATGTTCGCGAAGTGCTCGGCTGATATTTTGTTCTGCAGATGGTGGTATGCTCGGGATGTAAGGACCGGACAAGAAGGCGTTGTACCCGCAGCCTATTTATACTAGATTATCGGGTGTCATTCATATTCGTCGTCGTTCAACGTTCAGTTGTTTGTTTTCGTTCAAATTTTTTATTAGTTTTCGTGCGCACGATACCCATTTCATGATAGTTTACACAGACTCCTCATACATCTTGTCGATGATCAACCACTGCAACGGTTATATGTTACAAGTACATTCTAATATATGACCTATAATATGCAACCAAAAAGCACAGTGTGACTCATCATTGGAGGACTAGAGATTGATGATAAATAACTCGACAGAGATTCACAAAGGACAAGAACTTACGTGGATCTCTGTAATGCTTTTGGGCATTATGTCTAAATCCAACTTTGGTCTTGAAATTTTCGCGCCTTGCCTGATCCCGGAATTCTCGTATGTGTCGACCGGCTTCTCTCGCTTCGCCCCTATTGCGTGCCTTCACAACATCTGTACCAGCTCCAAATGCGCCAAAACCGCCTTTGCGAGGAACCAGAAGCGATTTTTTGTCCCCAAGTAAACGGCGTACAATGGCAGCTCCAGAATTTGGATCGACTTCTCCCCGAGGAGCACCGGGAAAAGACTGCGCATAATACCGCCGCATACCGCGATGACCTATTCGTGCACCAGAAGGTAAGACAAGTTCGTACTGCGAGTCGCCGTACGTGACTTGGCCAGCTGGAAGGTCTTCTTCCTCTGACTCCTCTTTGTCTTCATCCACTTCAACTATCTCGTCGTAGTCGCTACCATCACTATCTTCCCATTCTTCGTCGTCCTCCCCGACGTTCGCCTTCTTCTTTCGTAAATGAGCATCAGGATAAGAAGACGTAAAGTCATAATAATCTGATATCTCCAGCCGATCATCTTGCGTATCATACGCGACTTTGCAATGACTCTTATCCACCATATGCTTGCGAACAGCATCCAACGTTCGGAACTCTCGACTCTTCTCATTGCAGAAAAGGCACACATTCCCGACCGCTATTTTTTCGCCTAGATAGCCAATTAATCCTTCAGCATCAACAAGATAGTCGGCGTCTGGGACAAAGAAAGAATGCGCAGAGGCCATGTGTAGGAGGTTAGCTTGGAGGTCAGAGAAGTCAGATGAACAAAAGAGACAGTGGGCGGGGGATAGTCGGGAACGGGCAGCAGCAATTTTTTGGTCGATTGTTTGGTTTTGTTCGTCTTCTGCAGAATCGTTTACAACGAGGGAAACGGGTGTCTTTTGGGAATCCAATTTAGAAGTGTCCTCGTTGGATTTTTCCACTTCTGCTTCATACTCTTCCTCCAGTCCGTCCGTCTTCGCGAGCTTGTATGCGAGCTTGACACTTGCCTGGAGCTCGGTTTCCTTGTGTTTCTTAGAGTTGATATGAGATCGATACGCATTCTCTGTGGAATATGCTTTACTGTTGAACTTCGCTCAGAGCCTGTCAGTTGACAATACTCGATCGGCACTTACTTGCACACTTCACATACAGATCCTCTCAATGAAGACATGATCGCAGTCTCCGTACGTCTCTCGGTGACCTTCTCATTGAAAACAGCGGCGCTGACTGGAGGTAGACCAGCCACTCTACGCTTCATGTTGTATCTATGGTGATCTGAACGGTAATGTACGCCTGCAAAGCCATGTCAATTGCCTGCTGGAAATTCAAGTATGAAACGTACGCTGCTCATCTGCGGAGACAAATGCGATGGAACACGATATACAAGTGAACAAGTGTTGTGAATGTTCATCCATGGCAATAGAATGGAAGAGTTCAAATGAGATGGAAGTCTAGGAGAAAACTGGGCAGATGACTAATGATTAACTCTGCCGATTATGAGTGTTACAATACATGACTTGTACACCGTGACGAAAATACACAACTATCTATGAGACTCCTTTCGAAAGGGCAGATTTTAATCTTTGTCGAAGAGGACTCTCTGTCTCCGAATTAGCATCCGTTTGACGGGATGGACTGGAAATCGGGCTGGCATTAACCATTGTGACAGTGGTGCGACCTCCCTCTACTCCAGTTTCTCCGTCTGGTACTATTTCGACAACTTCATTTACCACAGCGACCCTCGTCCAACGTCGATATCTTGTGTACTGAAAGATGTATATTAGTCATGGAAGGAAAAAGCTCAGCTGATACACACCTTGCCCATTCCACCTTTACTGCTTCTAGCTTCCCACTTGTTGTCGCCATAAACCCATCCGTCAACATCAGTAGGGATATCCTCATCTTCTGATTCATCTTCATCCTTCTCAGATGATGGACGATCGCCTTCTCCGTTTGCAGGACTTTGGAGTGAGTTAACGTCCTTCATTTTCCCTGCAGCCTTCATCAGAAGGCTCGAATTTTCGTCCTTTGGCGCTGGTACAGGCTTCTCGACGCGAGAGACCACACCGTCCTCTTTCCTTACAAGGACTCTCCACTCAGGTTCTTCCCATTTCCATGTCGCGATCCGCTTGACTCGCTTCCCATTACTGTCACGCAGATAGACTGAAGTTGGCTCGGGAAGCACAAAGGCATTGGGCGGAGACACTGGCTGCAAAGAAACAGAACACCAGGAGGGTCTCTCACCAGGAAGTAATGCAGGAGAAAAGTCCAAACCCATCCACCATCGCTGGTTTTCATATATAGTAAACAAGAATCGAAGCGATAACCCTGGTTCCACTGAATTTAAGGAAGCAAGCGTCTGGTAAGACAAACTGCGTAGAGGAAGTGGCTGGCCAGTCAATTTAGACCAAACGTATAATGTGCACCACCTGACCCAGGCGCTCCTGATAAGGGTGTTCCGAAGGACAGAAGCACATGGAGATTTCCACGTTATGCCCACGGTGCCAGTGACTGCGATGAGAATCCGTAGAGGGACGTAATATGTGAGGAGCAGATATGGAGGATACAAGATTGCAGAAACTCGGAGAAGGGTAGAGAATGCAGGGCGGGATTTGGGGAGAAATTTGGCGTCAGGTAAAAGAGATTGGATAGTCGTCAGATCTGCAATAGTTGCCTGAAGATTGGTCTCTGTAACTAGAGGAGCAGATGACCGTGCGTTTGCTGAAGCAGTGATCACTGTGAGTGAAATAACGACTGCAATTGGGAGAAAATATCTGAGATCTTGGTCAAAGTTGAATACCAATAGAGCCAAATAATGCTGACTGTAGAGTAGCTTTCGACAAAAGACATACAGCCCACCATGAAGCGAGAGCCAGCCAAGCGTCGTACGACGTCGAGCGCGACCAAGTTAAGATTTCAAAAGCATTCTTGACCAAGGCAAAGTATGGAGCTAGTTGGACAAGTACAGCAGTCAATGGAAATGGCACAGTGCTGGTAAACTCATAAAGGCTCGTCGTTGTCGACGAAGGCATTTTGCCTTGAAGCAGATTAGATAATCATGACTCTTGAACGTCAACATACAAGGCGTCTTGTCTTCCTTTCCTTTCTTTCTAGGACTTTTATCTACGTTGTAGCTTACTGGAGCTCGTCGACGCTATCCCTTTTCGACGCGTCTCCAAGCCTAGTGCAAATTTCCCAATGGTCAAAACCCTTTCTTCGCTGGGATGTATTCCATTTTGCGCATATTGCTGAACACGGCTATGTCTATGAGCATGAATGGGCCTTCCTCCCTGGTCTTCCACTTGTCATGACCTTGTTCAAAAGTTCCAATATGCTCTTAGCTTCATCGATGATGGCTATAGCCTGTGATTCGACGATAGTCCTTTATCGTCTGACATTACATCAATGTGGCTCGACCAACTTCGCCTTCCTCGCGGCTGTTCTGTCGCTCTTATCAAGCAGCCCAGCTACCTTGCGACTTGCACCGTGCCCTGAGCCTTTTTTCACGTACCTCTCGTACAGAGGTAAGCAACCTTCTTTTGTATGAGACCTCCTGTTCATTAATCAACCAACGGTAGGGATGCTTTATTGCGCACGCTCAAAATGGTTTTTTGCGACACTTTGTTTCTCCCTCGCGAGTACATTCAGATCTAACGGCATTCTCTTGGGTGGTTTCATAATCTGGGGACTCATCGTAGAGCCTTTTCTCAAAACAAGGACACCGCCGAAGCACTTATCCGTACATGTTAAATCCATTGTATATTCTGCAATGATTTTTGCTCCATTCATATATCACCAGGCGACAGGGTATCTTGCCTTTTGCTCTAGCAGTAATATCACGAGTCCCACTCACGCTCCTTCTTGGTGCTCCCGGTCACTTCCTCTAATCTACTCCTATGTCCAGATGACGTACTGGAACAATGGGTTATTTCGTTATTGGACCTTGGCACAACTTCCGAACTTCATCATCGCTGTACCCCCGTTCATTGCCATTTTTGCATACTCTGTTCATGTCTTGAGGAGGATTGCGAGAGAAGACGTGTCGGAGTCATTGTTAGCGCTTATACCTCATACGATTCACGCGTGTATACTATGCGGCACGTTGCTATTTACCTCGCACGTACAGATTGTGCTTCGCCTTGCTCCTTCGATGCCGCTGTTGTACTGGGCAACAGCCTGGTTGGTTATGGATCATCCGAAAGCAGCACGGTGGTGGGTGTATTGGGCAATCATTTGGGGCCAATTGTCAATTCTACTTTGGAGTATCTTCCTTCCACCAGCATGAAAAAAAAATTGCACTCTTGATTCAGATGAATACATGTGCAACAGGACTATTCAGTGAATCCAGTAGTGATACAAGATATAACGAATAAAGGTCAGTGACATAAATAAGTTGAGGCCCAGAATTGAAAAAGACTGGAAAATTGGGCGCCCACCGAATCATGTTCCAAGGTTTACCACAACGAAAAAGCTGCGGTAGAAAATTTTGAACATTCATTGTCCTAATAGAAGAAATTATCGAAGTCTTTGCTCCGGAAAGTATACGTTTTACGCCAACAATGATGCCGCTGACGGTGCAGAAGTAGGAGCGGCATCGGAAGATGCTGATGATGCTGGCATCAGAGGTGTATTGGCTGTTGCGCTCGTTGCTGTCGACGAATCCTCCTTGCCGCCACTGCTCGCACTCGAGGTAGCCTCAGTTGTTGTTCCACCCCCCGTGGTACTACTAATGGTCGAGGAAGCCAAAGAAGACAGTGACACAGTAGCGCTGACAGACATAGAGCCATTCTGAGATGATGAAGCGAAAGTGGATTTACTGCTGACAGCACTAGAAGAGATTGAGGAAGCATTCTGTTCAGCCTGAGATTTTAACTGTCCCAAGGTAAGGCCTGCGATATCCAATGTATATGTCGTTGGAACGTCCGATTGGTTGATCTTCAGCCATGGTAACGTATAGCCACCGACGCCAACCTGGATTGTGTTGGCGGCGGCAACATCCAAGTTCTCGCCGATGATTCCAAGAGAGGCAATTGCTCCTTGAGTAAGGAGCACGTGGTCGATTTCCCCGGAGTTGACTGTTTGCCCTGCAGGTATCAGATAGGAATCGAAAGTGGTGCTAAATTGAGCGTAGACAGTGCCATCGATACTGCCAGTGCTTTGAATCGCCAAAACTTGCAGTTCAGCGTCGGTAGGGTTGAAAATCTACGATGTTTGAGCACAAGGACTGGAAACCATTTACGGAACAACCCACATCGACGTTGACTGTGACTTCGTTCGTCATCAGAGAGTCCAGGGTGATGGTGACCATTATGTCTTGAATCAAGGTCTGACCCATTCCTATATTCTGCTTGGTCAAAACGCCATGGCGATTGTGACTGGGATGACTAGGATACTCGCCTGGTAAGGAAGCACTGAGGCTGAGACCGGAAAGAGCTTCTTGCAGAGAATCGATTGGTGTGCTTGCACTATCGCCTTTGATACTCAGAGGCAAGCTATTGTTACTAGTCAAAAAGTCTGCAATGAAAGACTATAAATCATTCAATCAGGCTCCTTCGTGGTTTTATTTCTTTTTCCTGGACTATACATACCTGCGCCACCGAATCATTTGAATTTGCTGGCTCGTAATGGAACTCGGAAGGAACAGAGTTTGTTCCTGGTACAAGGTTGAAAGTCTAGGTGATGTTCAACACATGGGTTCAACACAGATCTAGCAAAACCAGCATACATTGATCAAAGCTCGTCCGACCATGGATCCTTCATAATAGACGGGAAGGGCTATGTCTATTGTGTCGAGAGAAATATTTGAAGGACTGGATAGGTTGTCAGATATCAAATTGTACAAATCGAGAGAAACCTACTTCTCCAACGTCGTGGTTAAAGGAGCATTTATAAATTCATTCCCTCCAGTACCTCCGCTTCCGGTGACAGTGACATTACTGAGCGTCGCTCTCCCTCCAAACGAGTTAATACCTACGCAAAGCATTGAGAAAGAGCAGATATAGTTATTCAGTCAGGATCTTACCACTTAAAGTTGACATGACATTGAGAGGAATGCGAGAGATCGGAACATCCCCAATGGTTGTCTTTGCCGTTACATTTGCACTACCATCAAGTTCAAGGGAAATAGAATTCGAGAGGGTGACAGCTGCAAACAGGGCATTGAATGCATCGTCATTGAGAGATTTCAGAAGTTCATTTTCCCACGAAATCGGAAGGTTAGCGACGTTTCCCGTTGAGACCCCGCCAACGGTATCGGACGTTGGAAGACTGAGCTGAATAGATAAATGCGGGCTGAAAATTAGACAAGGGCAGAAGTTTGGAATGGCTTACTTCCGCGATGTTCACACCATTCGAGCTCAGTATGATATCTGTGGCAGATTGAACTACTTGTAAAGAAAATCCGAACGGATTTTTGTAGGAAGCTGAGGTAAAACTAGAGCTAGTAGACGGATCGTAAGCTTCGCTGTCATCGTTAAGCACGACGGTCAGGTCAGCAAGTGTGATGGATTGAATGACCTGGATATTAGTACGATTAGAAATCTTGAATGTGATATGAGGAAAGAGAGTCTGCGTACATCTAGTTTCTCGCCTGGTAGTATGACATCAAGTGCAAGAGTCGCGAAAGCCGTACTGAGCCAAGAAACTGTGCTAGATGATCCGGGAGGCTGCACAGAAACACCTTTCGCAACGAGTGTCAAATTGTCTCCAGCCAGGTAGTCTGAAAAGAGTTGCCCAATGGTGTTTAAATCAGAGCCAGATTGGGGTATGATACGACCACTCAGGTGGGTGGTGGTGGTCGCATCAGCAGAAAGGACCAGATCCTCTCCCACCAATGCTGACAAAGATATTAGCGCCCAAACTTCTAGCAAACGTGAAAGTAACTCACGTCCAACAAAAACATTGTCATAGAAGGAATCAAACGTCACAGTTCCCAGATCTAGTCCCAACTCTGCAAATGATAAAAAATCATCAGATGATTCCATAACCATATACATCTGACTCTTACGCGCAGGCGATGGAATCTGAGCGTCAAGATCGATGGTTATGCCACCCTCACTTGAGTCTGAGGGCAACTGGAAGTTGCTGACAGTGACGCCCGGTAGACCGTTAAATGCATTGAAGGATACATTCTTGGTAAGAGAGACGTTGTCAAAGATGGTTCCTGAACATCTGTGAGCCGCAAAAACAGGACAGAGATTTGAACATTGCCTGACCTAACGCCACTAGCTGGACTTTAGAAGAAGAAATGGTCCACGAGAAGCTGGGATTGTGCAACAAGAAAGTGGCAAAATTGGTGAATCTTATATGTATACAAGGAAATTTAATTTCTGAGCTCCAAATGGCTCTAAAAACTTACTGGTCCAAATCAGTAATGGAGAGTGTTGCGTCGGTCTCGTAATCAGGCACTCCAGCATTGGCGGCAGCGCATACTTGAGAAGGAGGAAAATCAGTGAGACGTAAAGGAGTATGACACAGCACAACCCATACTGGGAGGAAGCGATATGGTGGCGATTTGTCGGCCCTCCCAGGTCACTCTTTTGCAGAACAATGAGCAGCGTGATTCAAAAATTGGACATTGAGCACTCACTCCAAAGGTTCAGTGAAAGTGATCGACGCATCAAGAGGCCCAGTGTTGGTCAGCGATCCTTTCAGAGTGAGTGAAAAACCTTCATCTGAGATATCCCTAAATGGATGTCAAGCCTTGATCGGTTCACGAGTTGCAACGGACGAACGAAATATTAGCCTGATTGAAGCTCAGCTCTGCGTTGTTTACGAATTGTTGAGCAACAGGTCCGGCAACTGCGCCAATGAGATATAACGCTGTATTATCGGTCTAATAGGAGCAGGATCAGGGCTGATATTTCTAGCACTTATGATACTCACAATAGCGTCGACGTTGTGTTGTGCAAAAGCAAGATTTGTGGCATCTATCAAAACAGACATTTCAGTTAATGAAAAGGATAATGCAACAACATACAATCATCGAGCTTGACAGAAGACTGAACAGCCAGATCGATTTTCAAGTTCTTCAGAGAATCCAAGATTGCAGTGTCAAAGTCGAACTGATTGCCACTGTTGGATATTCAGAGCGCTAAAGATCCGACATCTTCTCCTCGCTTACCTAATACAAGTCGGGGAACTGGTATCGACCGTAGAGTTTACCTGAAGTACTTATGTGAGGTGCGGTGAACGATTGAGACTCAATGCAGTCTCTTACGGGCGGATTGAAGTCAGGATTATCAATGATGAACTCAAAAATATCAATTAGAGGACCTAAATTGACACCATTGGCTTGTGCACCCGCTTGTAGGAGCTCGACAATTGATACTGGGTTAAGGTTGAAGTTGAAAGGCAGGCTGGGCGAGGTGATATTGGTGTGACCATCTGCATGAATCGGGTTTGAGGTTTCACCCACGCTAATAGTTCCGAGCGTGATGTTCTGGTATGTGGCAGAGGCGTCGACGGTAAGAAGATTGATACTCGCAGTGAACGGATTAGCTAGAGAGAAGGTGGTCTCAGCAATCCCCGTAGAAACTATATCAGTTGGGAAGGTGAGGGAGGCCGATGAAATCAGAGACTGATTAAGGGCCGGGATTGTCACAGGGCTCAGGCTGATCTCCGACATAGCTTCCTGGAGGGACTGAATAGTAGTAGAGCTCGTGCTTCCCACGATCGAAGTGTCTGAGTTGATGCCTTGCAGGTAGTTTTCAAGTAACGTCTGGCCGGCAGGAACAGCGTCTCCTTGTGGGGAGTACTGCACATCTATGGGGCGGAAAAGTTAATGAGCCATACGGAAATCCGTTCAATCTTTACTAACCAATAGCATAGATTGTAGTACCGGGAACGATAGATAGATTATTCTGAAGTATGTTGTGAGCAGATGAGTTCGTAAGTTGCATCAATCAATATGTTTGAGTCTTACCAGGACAGCCAATCCAATTTCTTGTTCCCTAATAGCGTAAATAAGTACCGAGCCGAGAACAACATCGAAGTCACTCACGCGAATTCTAATCCGAAAGATACGTCGCCCGCTCCTAGAAGAGCATGAAATTTTCAATGAAAGGGGAAAAAACAGTTACCTTACCTATGGTCAAGTTGGATGGATTGGTAAGTGGACTTGAAACTTTGATCAGAAGGTAGTCGGGGAAGCCGTGAAATACATCTAGATTATTGACTGTCACCGGTTCAGTATCCAGCCCTTGCAAACCCGCGATAGTGGTGTCAACAGAGAAGGAAATGTTTGTCAAGGACAGCGTCCCGACGGCAGTTGAAGCATCGGCGCTGGCAGAGCCAGAAAGCCCCATAGTGACCGATGTCCCAACAGTGGTGGCTGCAAGGAATTCATTGAAGACGCTATTAGCTCCATCAACAACCGTGAACGGAACATCACCAAAGGCCAAAGATATGATTCTCGCATTGACATCGGTTTGTGATGGTCCTTTTGGAATAAACAATTGGGCGAAGACCTGCCCTTCTGCTGCGACATTTATGTCCTGTTGTAAGGCGACTATGTCGATTGGAAAATCAAATGGAATGGTGAATGTAGCAGTAGTTGAGTTACTGGAAGTTGCAGGGGCATAAGCTGTGTCTTCAGAAAACTGGAGATCGAGCTCATTCAGATTTATGGATTGGATGATATTTAGGATGCCCTGATTGGGAAGATTCGTTTCAACCTGGAGTGCAGTGATGGCTTCATTCAACCATGAAACCTACAAGGGGCAAGTTAGAATTCAAGACTGCAAAATCGAGGTCTATTTTTACATCGGACGGGCCAGCGCTGGCTCCGTTAACCACCAACTCGCTATCCAATCCATGGATAAAATTATTGAAGACCTGCGAAACGGCAGCAAGACCCTCAGACGAGGTTTGGGGTATCAGACGCCCGACTAGAGCGAGATTGCTTGTAGATTCGGGGTTCAAGGTGACGGCCCCACTGCATGAAACTGGTGCAATCAACTGCCCATCTATGTAGCTGTTGAATCCGAGAGAGCTTAGCTCGATCCCAACTTGAGATGGCTGATCAGAACTCATTAGGGATGTAAATGGAAATCAGTATGCATGTGAACACACATTGGTTGCAGAGGCATTCAGCGTCAAATGTATACCGCCAGCAGGATCATTTTCTGGAAGATCAAAGGACTGTATTTGCACGCCGCCTCTCAATCCGTTGAAGCCTTTCAGTGTTACTGATTTTGACGTCAATGATATTCCGGTAACTTCAATCCCGAGAGCAGTGACTAGAGAAGGATTTTGTGCCAATTTATGATTTGTATTAGAGCATCATATCACTTACCAGTGAGGTTATCACCGGATATTACCCATTCAAATGATTCCTCAGTGAGCAGAGCCTGACGGGAAATTCAATATGAGGAAGAAAAGGCTGTCAGTGATAGAATAGTCACCTTCGTGAAATCAGTGAGGGCGTCGATATCCACCACTTGGAACACAGAATTAGCATTAAGTTGAGCACCCTGGCCTCCTACCACGGTAATGTTATCCATCTGAAGCGTCCCGAGAATTTTACCAGACCATTCTACAGTGAGCCCTTGAGAAAATGCGATCGTTGCATCGACTGTAACGCAATTGATGAGTTGTGATAGTGAATGAATGCAAAAGTCCACCTTACATGGACCGGCGTTATTAATACTTCCGTTTAGAGCAGTATCTGATTCTGAATAAGATGCTCTTATATATCATCCATAGTCGAGTGCACTTACTGAACGAGGACTGCTCAGGATCTGATATGAGTACCGCGTCAATGCTATAATTGATCTACCATCAAAATGCGGCAATCGATGATGAGATCTATTTTACCCCAGACCAGCGCCTCCGACAATTTTCTGCACGATCGGTTTCGCCAAAATGGGAAGAATGAAATCGAGACTGCCATCTGTTTCTGTTGGTAAGCTTGACTGGAAATAGTTCAGAACTGCATTGTATTCTCCTGAAAGTATATCAGCCATCGATGCAGGGTGGCAACAAACAGTGAGAGGCACCAATGGTAACATCCACAGTGAGGTTTACGTCTGATTTAAGCTGCTTGAAGGCTGTCTGTACAAATTCGGGGAGCGTAAAATTTCTATACCAGGGTTCAACATGCTGTTCATCACTGAGGTATATGAAAGACAAACTTGTACAAGCTAGCGTCTGATTCAGTGGAGACAGCAGGCCCTGTAGTCATCAAATACTCATATCCGCCTAATGAAACTATTCCGTCGAGAGGAGCAACGTCTTCTCCGGCATCTACAGCAAGAGCCCTTGTCACAGTGAATAGGGCGCTCGGATCGAGGTTCATATTCAACGGAAGGGTAGGTGAAGTGGTATTTGACTTTCCAGCAGAGCTGAAGTTGGTTGACGTCTGTATCGTTCCGAGGGTGATCCCAAAAGCCGATACGATAGACTGGATTCCCGTCACGTCGAGAGCAGCTGTGAAGGGGTTCCCCAAGCTGACAGTCACATCGCTAATATTGTTCGCGAGACCAGTGGTTGACAAGACTGAGGAAAGCCATGATAAGGTCAGACATAACTGATGAAATACTAGAAATTACCTTTCAAAGAAGCGGTGTTCAATAGATTCGTGGTGAGAGCAGGAAGAGTCAGTCCTATTTCTAGGGTCTCGAATGCTTGTGTTAACGAGGCGATTGCAGTACTGCTGTTAAATCCAGCAATGGAAACTTGGACATCTGGGGAAAGGACAAGGTTCAGATTATCTGTCACTGGACGAATAATGGTTTGGATGACCTTGTCTTCCAACGAATTGATCAAGCGTCTCTTGAGCCTGAGGGTTGTTATTTGACTGTAGAGAAATCAAGACATTTAGAAAGAAACATCATAGAACCGTAGGTCTGGCTTGATTAAGCTTCCAGTCAATGCGCTGGGTATAAACTCTAGAGTAGCTCATTGCCTTTGTTCAGGGCAACACAGCCCAATCAAGTCCAGACGCACTAGTCATATTAATTCGAAGAACGTACGTCAAAGGTTGATTGTGCCAAGATTGAGTTGTTGCCCATAGTAAGGTTGAGATTGGGAAGCAGAGCTGTTCCCAAAAGTGCACCGTCTCTTGTTAGTTGCATAGCTTCGCATTGTTAATGCAGGTTACTTCTATAACATTCACAATTGAAACTCACTCAGATCTCCAGTTGACAAGTTGAGATTGGAAGGATTGACAATAGACACTAGAAGTACAATAATCAGCGTCGAGACTATCGGACGGCATTCCATTGTGCCAAAAACTCAACCATTAATGTTCAACGTGATGCCTTCGCTGGTTCCTCCCACCACATCCACTGCATGTATTGCTGTCAGTCCGTTCAGACCTTGAAGACCATTTAAGGAAGACGGGACATTGAATTTGATTGGATCCAATGTGATTTGACCGATGCTCAAGTTTGCAATTGCTCGCGATTGGCCTACGAGCTGGAAGTCAACAGATGAAAGACTGGTGATGTTGGCATCTACAAATAATGATCGGCTCTTACGAACAAAATAATAAAACGCGGGTCTTACTGAATTCAGAAAAGTGGAGATGCTCGGGATCCGGGACACTTAAATTCGTATTATCGATGGTGATATTGATGGTGCCCGCCGTGAAGGTCGAATTGACCACTTCAATTGAGGACATAGATGCACCTTCCGGCTGTTGGCGTGAAGATAAATATTAAGTTTACGGGAAAAGGTGTTGAGGACCCACCGTTGAAAGCCCAGCAATGACTTTATCACCATTTGTTAGATTAAACGAGTTCTGAATCTCAGAAATTGCTACAGAGAAACCAAACGGCAGTTCTGTAAATGAAGCAGAAAAAATTTCAGCAAATTAACTTTACGATTGCTGCAGGAACACATACGAAGTGATGCCTGAACAGTTTGACTCTGCGCGCTAGGAGCCCATGGCGTTTCTTCAGCAAACTCCAAGGCCAACTCTCCGATGTCAATACTCTTGATAGGTGAAATTGCCCCCGAGAGCGAAACAAATGGAACATGTAACTGCAACGCCTCTAATCCCTGACTTAGCCAGGATATTGCTGTACCATCTGTCTGTAAAGTAGATTTTCCAGTGGCAATAACATCTGAGCTGTTCCCGTTGAGATAGTTAGTGAAAAGCTCGGAAACAACGGCGAGGTTGTTATCTCCGTTTTGTGGCACCAAGGTGCCTGAGAGCGTGATATCGTTCTTCGCTGCTCCTGTCTGTATTTGTTGAGTTAGTTTGCGGTGCACGGCGCAGACGAAAAAATTGTACGTACAATCACCGTGTTTGAACCGCTTCCGGTTCCAAGGTAAACATCTTTGTACGAAAGGTCGAATACAACAGTGCCGAGGTTCAATGAGAAAGGACTGTAGAAATAGAAGGAGAATAAATGTCTCATTGACGAGAGCAAATAGAAACCCACTTGCCTGGGATTGTTCAACGTGGTAGTAGCCTGGAAATTGATCCCCCCAGCGGGATCATCACTCGGGAGGAGTAGATTCGTGAGGTTAACATTCCCATTGAAACTATCAAAGCCTGAAACGAAGAGTCGTCAGGAAGTGAAGTGGAAACAACGGTTGACTGCCCACCGTTCAGCGTAAGAGTTTTGTCAAACTTAATACCTTTCGAAACAGGGAACTTTGCGGCCTGAACGTGAAGATTGTTACTGAGTAATCTCCAAGTGAAATTGTTCGCAGTGATCATCTGCGCTGCGAATTGGCCAAACACAGATTGATCAGTGATATGGAACGTCGTGTTCTGGTCAACCGTCGCCCGTTTATGGCTTGCGGCAATGTCGTCAAGGTCCATGTTACCAATCATCAGTTGCGATCCATTGGGTTGCACCCATTGAACAGTCACTGGTTGCGTAAAGTGAATTTTTGCGGAAATGATCCCAGTGTGCGAGACCTAAAAAACTCAAGTCAGATAATACATAGACGTGCATCCAGCCTATCGCAAATCCTACCGATCCTTGCAACGCTAACTGGAAGCTATTGAAGTGGTTAAGTATAACAGAACAACAACAAAAGGCAGGTGAGATGCTGTACCTAGAATTGGCAGGATTGCTGATGGTAGCTACGCTAATTCCAAGAACACTTTTGTTCAAGACATCTTGCACAATTGCGGTGACGACAGGGAACTTTATCAAGAACTCAGGGCAAGGATGGGTCTGGAAGAGAGGAAATACACACCAAGAGAACGAAAAGCAATACAATTCCGAACGGAATAAGAATAGCCTGGCTAATAATGAATTTCCGCTTCTTATAGAAAGGAACATGAGATTGAGAGGCAGCTGGCGCGGCTGCAGTTAGTCGTGCATCTTGATCTGCGGCACCTTCTCCAAGTTTCCCCGAAACACCAGCAGCGGTAGTTCTCGCGATTTCATTCTCGGAGAAACGTGAGCCGGCAGGAGGTCTGACATGGCCTACAGCGGAATAGTTGATGGATAGTCGCATGAAATGAGATGAAACTCACTGGCGAGTCCTGCTTGAGAACCAAGAGATTCTGCACTGGCCTGCTCTTGGTGATAGATTCCGATACTTCTTCTGTTTGGATCGCTGATCTCCTCCATGTTAGACGCGTCCATTTCTTTGCTGGCACGCGCCAAACGGGTCGAATGCTAAGCGGTAGTAGAACAGCGGAAGCGGAAAGAGTACAGAAACACGGGCGAAAGTAAGGAAATGGAACCCAGCTTTTTGTAGGTGCTAAGTTAAGGTCATTCTTTTACCCAGAGAAAAGAAAGATCATTTAAATCTATAGCTAGATCGACAGAAGATCTCGTTGAATTCCCTGCAGCACATGGTGGAATTGTTGGCGAAGCATGTCACGCGTTTGAACCACTGGTTTCGTATTCATTTAACATTAACCTAGTAATGGTCGCCTTTCGAGCAGCGCCCCGTAGCACTGAGAATCCTTTCATGGTCTTGACTGGGTCTCGAAGAGGTGATACAGGCTTCAGACTGTCTCGAGGGTACTCACTGCTTTCCAAAAATTGACATATGATTTCCATTTCCCATGTAGCCTGACCACTGGGCCTGAAGCTTGGAAGTTTGAACCAATCATGATACGGTATACCCTCAGCTGACTTGATGCGCCTGAAAAACATTCAGTCCCGAAATTGTTTCGTCACCGCATACTAAATAGACTATCCATAGAAAGCTCCACCTTCGCAGTAGCGCTACTTTTTGTCATATCGCAACAAATTTCTTCTCACAGCTTCAATCCAATAGTTTCGTAGTCGCTGTCAAGTCATCGATCGTCGACGATGCTCCGTTCATCCCGTCACTGGCACTAACCATTCCCTACCTCTGACAGCGAGTCATCTGCGGCGGCGGCGGCGGTAAGCTCAATGAGATGCTGTTCTTCGCCGCACCTGAATATCCACTTCCAAGTTGTTCTTCGGCACAATGGAATCTCTACTTACCATACTTTTGTGATCATTTTGAGACGCCCCCGTTGACGCGTGTCCACTTTTCTCGCAGCCCCCCGTTACTTGGCGTGATGCTTGAAGCTTGAAGTTTTGTAATAAGAGTTATGGAATATCCAAAACCGGACTCTGCAGTTGGACATTCTATACTGATTCAAATTAAATGGACATGCTACTGGTTTTTCCGTGGTATTTCCGCATCTGCGACGTGATGTTCATTATACGGTTACCGTCAGTATTGAATGCAGAAGGCTGCTCGGCTGGAAACATGTATAGACTCTCCAAGCCTTTCAACGAACAACTATCAGCAAGTATGCAACGATAAGTAATACTTGTGGTCTGCATCCCAAACCTACGTGGATTGTACCTTCACACATGGAGTGGCACGAAGCTAGTAGCAAGCCGTGTCAGAAGTTTTCTTTGAGGATGGTTGAATATGAAAGGCAGAGCGGGGAGGACAGGGAAGCCGGACCTGAAGCCGATCATTTCTATCGGTGGCCCGCGCTTGTATGGCGGAGTGACGGTTGGGCTGCTGTTGAGTCCTGTTGTTCAACAAATTTGTGAAGCGCAGGTCCTTTGAGTTGGACGCTGTGAAGTATTTGTGAAGATGTTTATGGAAATCAGGATTAATCACTAGCGGCGAAAATCTCAAAGCGGAGATCTGAGCTTAATAAGTAATGATAGAACTCCAACTTCATATGCACTGTCGCGCTCATGTATAGAGTTTACGAAAAAGAGAAGGTCCCATTAGTGAAACGTCCATCATGAGGTGCTGATGCAGACGATATGATCGAAGACGCAAGATGAGCTGCAGAAACGCATGGTGCCGTCAACATCACTTCATCGGAAATCATGGATTAACCCACAACGAGGAAGTTCCCAGGGGATGGATTGAGCATTTCGAAGAAGCCAGTCTATCTGTCACCGTATTAGCACCTCTAGGGACGTGACTTCTGGACGCAGTAGGAAAACATTAGGTACAGAGACTTACAAAAACAGTAAAGAGTAAAGACGACGGCTCAACTTCCTTTTGCCCTGTCACCATAATTTTGCAATTTACAGTGTTGAAAGAAACGGTCCTTGCTCGCTAGAAATAACAACGAGCCCAGGATTCCGTTGTGACTCCAGAATTCTGGTCAAGCAATCAGCCGCATGAACTTCCCCTCGTCTGAATCACATGCATAAAAGCTAAATTTTTTAGAGAAGGAGGATCCAAACAATCGGTAAATGGGGGATGCCACTGGTCTGCACTATATTTCAGTAGTAGTTCGAATTCAATGTCAACCGAAAGTGATGCATGCAGAAGAGCGATGTGAGAGAGATAGTTAGTGACCGCCGACACCTTCATGAAAACAGCTCCTCAGCTGCTGCCACAAGCTGAGGTATTATCTACGCTTTCAATGATACTAAAGTGCAGGTCCAAGCTCATGTTTTCTGAAAATCTACTACCTCGGACCGGCAGGACCAGCGCCTAATAATTAATGTCCACGTGGGATCGATCATGGTCGAGCTCATTTGAAGTATGAGTGCTAGAGTCGTCTTTCCGGTGAAACACAACGCTGTGTAGCTCAACGACAGTTGACAGTCATCCTTGACCTTCTATCTCTCAAATTTCTCAGATTCAAGTCTTATTTCGTATTATCTGCTCCGCTTCAGCATCGTGCAAGCATTACCAGGAACTGCTTCTCAACGAAGAATTTAATATCCCTGTTTTTTTTCTCATATTGGTACGCGTGCTTTCGGCTCTCTGCATGATAACATTCTCAAATAGCATTCTGTCATTTAGTTCAATTGTAACATGAACGCTATCGTCCAACCTCACTCTGAAGCGCGCGTTGTTGGACGTTTATCAACTCAACCCGCCAGCCTGTCTTTCATCCGTCGGAAACCCAAATTCACCTATATGTCCCCAGCGTCTTCCGAGATTTGTGGCCCGGTACATCTATTGTCAATGTCCTTGACAGCTACCCCGCCAACAGCGAGTACCTCGTCTTCACCAAAACCGTCGTTCGCTACCGCCAAATCCCTCTTCGCACCATCAAAACGCTCCATGGGACCTCCACTTCCATTGTATCATCCATTTGGAAAATTGGCCATGTCCCTTCCTCCCCTCGACCCGACCGCTTTTGGTCTTCCCGTACCCATTAACATTGATGATGAAAGCAGCACTCGTTCATCGAGTCATTCAAAACGCTCAGGCGTCAAACTGCGCGATGCCGCAGTTGAGACCGATCCTGTTCCTCCTGTTGCATCTGTAGGCACAGTGGCAGCCATCGCCGCTCGTGAAGTCAAAGAGAAGGCTAGTCCTCGGAAGAAACGGGCCGGTGGTGGCGGCAAACGGAAAAGGAACTCAGGAGACGACGGTGACGCCACATATCCCGCCAAACGAACTCGTCAACCGCGCGGAGCAGCTCCTAGTGCTGTTGATGACGAACCAGAATCTCTCGATGCCTCAGCTAATGGGGGTTTACCGATGGACGTTGTATCGTCAACTCCTGGGACCCCCGCGGAGGTTCTAGACAAACCAGAAAGGAGAACAACGCGTTCCAGAGGCGCAATCACTAGAAGAGATTCCACTGCCAGTGAAACTCCTTCTGCCTCTGCCTCCAGTGTCAAACCTGGTAAGGATGCTTTATCAGATACTCACGACGTCACGGGCGATGAGAGAGAGAAGAGAAGGAGTACGAGTAAGGAAGAGGGTGAGGTCAGTGAGGAAAGTAAATTAACTTAAGCTGTTGTTGGAGGTTAGTGCACTTCTAATGTTTGGATCTATTTCATATAGTCGAGATCTCGACCTCTGTATATATTTCATGTACTATCACACCTATCATCGATGACTATTTTACTCGATTCTGTTACGATACCTTATTGATAATTAGCGGCTGAATAACTTTTCTTCAAAAGAACGAACATACTTGCGGTTGCACCAGACATTATGAGGCATTATGTAGTTAGGGCTCGAGGCTTGAATATCTAAACAGACGCTTTATTTGATTAAATATGACGCGCCAGCTCACGGCGCTAGTTATAATTATTGCCTTACAAAGTCACCTTCAGGTATCCTACCGCTAACTAGCTCTGCTGGATGGATATATTATGGCGATTCAGGCCAGGAATCAATTGGTATCTCGAACAGCTTTGGATTTTCTACCTTTGGCCTGAACTTTCTATGTATTTTAGTGGGCTACCGGATATGATGAAACCGTAGAGGTCAACCAAAGAGCCCTGATTGACAAAGTGCTTGCTCGGTATTCTGGAGAATTTACTGTGTTTCGGGAACTGCTCCAAAACTCGGATGACGCCCGGTCAAAGGAAGTCGAGATCAAGTTTGAGACGAGAGGGTTCTTGGAGGATAAAGTGGAAGAAGGAAGTTCTGCGCCAACCAGACTACCGAATCTCAAGTCCGCCCTAGTACGTCGCATTATCTTCCACGCACACATATTTTCAACAATTCTACGTGCAGGTGCACCAGTGGACGTTCAGGAATGATGGTAATCTCTTCAACTTTTGCTGCAACGATCAGGACCTAATGTTCTATAGGGATAACATTTAGGGAAGAAGATTGGAATCGACTCAAGAAAATAGCGTGCGTGTCATGCTCTGAACCTCATTCCATTTGCGCCGACGCCTTCCAACAGCGAAGGGAATCCTGATGAAGAGAAAATCGGTGGTCAGTAATGACAGCGTGTAGCTCAGCAATGTTTGACTCGAGCTTTTCGTCATAGCATTCGGTGTAGGATTTTACAGCTTGTTTTCGGTCACCGAGGAACCATTTGTGACTTCAGGAGGGGAATGGATGGGATTCCATTGGAAGAGAGATCAGGTATGTGAAATGTTCGTAGTCAGCGGACTATCTTGACCCGTTGTAGCTCCTAGCGCGTAGAGGAAAGCTTCCCGATACAGCTGAACCCTCGAAATGGACTTCTTTCGAAATGTCACTCCGAGAGGATACACCTATCCCTGCAGCCTTTGATTTCACTCGATTTCTCGCATCTTCTATCACGTTCATGAATCATCTTTCTACGATATCAGTGTATTTTGACGACAAGAGACTCACGAGGTTGACAAAATCTATTGGAATACCGAAAGAGTTGGGATTGCCGAAAACGTTGAATGTTCTGAACAAATCAAAGATGATGACGTTGGACAAACTCAAATCTACATGTGAGTTCCTCGTGTCAATTTTGGCAATGCTCTCAATCAGGTCCATGTAGCATTGCTTATTCAAGCGGATGTGATGCGATGGGTTTACACCTCAGGTTCAGAGAAGGCGCCTACGCCTTCTGCTATCAAACCTGTAAAGCCTCCTGCTCCAGGTGGATTCTTTGCCTCTCTCTTCTCTGGATTGACGAGCACGTCTACTACACCTCACCCTCCTGTCACGACCGTAGAAACTCCAAAGCCTATTGATCCTCTCAAAACCGACACAACAAGTGTCTCGTTGACGGTATTCTCTGCCGATGCGGACGTTAAATTAGATCAAAGGCTTGCTGCTGAGTTACATAGATCCACTAAGAAGAATGTCCCGAAGAAGATTAAATATGAGTTAATATATGTAAGTCGAGCAAAATTGAAAAACACACATTTTCACAGAGTTGAGGTTCTTACCTGTGCTATAGACCGGGATGGATGAATATAAAGCCAGCAAAGCTGAGGACGAGCAACAAACATTTGCGACATCCGGTAGCATTTTTCAGGGATTGCGCGCAGACCTTGATGGGTGAAATGTCTTTATATTCTTCACGTTGGCACGACACTTACTTTTTCATAATCTAGAATGGGTTCAGCCCGAATTTTTATCGTAAGTCGGTCGACCAAAAATGGAACTCGATCTAAATTTGACCACGTTCATAGGGACATGCAACGTCTCAAACTACTGGGATCGGAGGGCATATGGTACATAACGAATTTCGACCATAAGCCCCGCACTAACAATGGAAACAGAGCGCTCGTTTTTTGCCCACTGTCGAGAGAGAAAGTCTTGACCTAATGTGAGTCAATTTCTTCCCGTTCCTTCACTTTGTACATTTTTGATAGGTGATCACAGGGATCGAAATGTTGCCAGTGCGTAGAAACTTGTTTCAGTCCGCTGTGTAAGTCCTGAATGACGTACCTAGTTTGGAATAAGGAATTACTTTCCATCGGTGGGACTGTCTCGCGCGCTGTATACGAGCTCGAAATGGACAACATCAAGCACATGTCTGATTCCGCAGGACCGACGAAATCTCTTGAATTGCAAACTTGGCTAATGGATCGTGCTGTCCATGTTCTTAAATTTTTCACATTCCACCAATCCACACCATCCGCTGATGTTTCTAGCCTGATGGAAATGGCATTCTTTGCCTGTTCAACGGGATTTAGGATGATCTCTACCAACGGAATACAGGATGTTGCTGATATACGACTACCTGATGCACAGTTTTCTTCTTTCCTCAAAGATCTTCCTGTGTTGCCCGAGCAACTTTTGACCGCTGCCCAGCCAATGGTGACTGCTCTTCAGAATCGCAAATTAGTCAAAGCCATCACTTTCAGCGATGTGTTGAAAGAGTTGCGCAATAGACCGTTAACGGAGGATGAATCCGTTGCTTGTCTCACTTGGTGGATTAGCCTTAATAAAGATGGGGAGAGTGCTGCACGCCTTCAGTCTATACAAAAACAACTTCTTGATGCTGCTGTATTCACTACGGGTGCTACGGGAAGTAAGGAAGAGAGAATAATACCACTGAACACTATTCAGACCATTCTCAATCCTCGAAACATGGCTGGGAATATACCTACGGATGCTCCGTTTCCGCCTACAATGCTTCCTCCTTCCTTCAGCAAGTCTTTCAAGTCAGATCAACTCACATTTGCGTTTCACTGGACTGAGCTCACACTTGTGGAATGGCTCAGATTCATTGCCACCTCTGGACCTTCCCCTGAATATGATCTTTCTATCTCCGCTCCTTGGTCCGAACGAGTCCTTGGCATTCTTGCACGCGCTTGGCCTTCTCTTTCTAGTCACATGAAGGATGAAATAGTACAAGTCTTGAAATCCACCGCTTGCATTCCCACGTCTCACGGATCCAAAATCCCAGAAGAAACCTACTTCGCGAATGCCGATATTTTCCATGATCTACCTGTAGTCAAGCTTCCCTCAGGCTCAGCAGTGAAGGGAAGCCTTGAGCGTGTCTTAATTGCACTAGGTGTGCGCAAGCATGTTGAGCTACAGATTATTTTTACTAGGTAAGAGTCACTGACGATCGCGTCTGAATGTTACTCAACTAACTATGAAAGGATGATCAAGACAAATGAGTGGACCATATCGGACCTTTTGAAGTACCTTGTATCAGTGAAAGACTCGCTGTCCGCCGAGGAAAAGGCAAGACTCAAGCTAACTAACGCGTTTTCTGCGGAGTCTACGCCTGGCACAGAAAAAAGCAACAAACGGTATCGGGCAGAACAACTCTTCGAGCCCTCTCCCATATTTACACAACTGGAACTCCCTATTATCGACTGGGGTACGAAATCCAAATGGCGTAGTTCATCTGAAGAAGGTACGTTTCGCCGTACAATTATCGCATCTGTCTGGCTAATGTAAGAGTTGGAACAGCCAGATTCCTGTTTGATTTAGGACTTCAAAGATATCCTTCTCTTTCGACCCTCGTTGACCTCTGCGCCAGTCCCAAACCTCAGGCAAGCGTCCAGACTAAATACCAAAATGTGCTATTGATTGAACATTAGCATTAGGTCCGCGTTGTGGCGTTCAAGTATCTGCTGGACAATATCAGCACAAAATATCAGGACTACGATAGTCAAGATTTTTATTCTGTGAAGTTCATTCCAGCCACCAAGAACGGCTCACCCTATTTGGGCTCACCAGGAGAGGTAGGTTGTCATTCAGTACGCACATAGGACAAATTTAATCACACCGACCTCGTCCTTTAGGTATTATCTGGCCAAGAATGGGGGGTTCTTGGCTTACCCGTTCTTGCTAACGCGGCTCTCGACGTAGGCCCAAAGTTGGGACTCAGAGAACACCCTACAAGCGCTTTGATTGTGTCTTTTCTCGAAGATACCCCGCCCCGAGATATACCCCAAGCGACGGTCATGTTTAATCTCATGTCCAACCGCATATCAGGTATCAATGCATATCTTTCTTTGACACATGGGATTTTTACTGTTCCCATGCAGATCTCTCTTCTTCCCAGTTACAAAAACTCTCGCAACTTTCAATCGTTCCGACAAGGCAAAAGAAGGATAATGGCATTCAGATAATCAATATACGGCCAAGTCAATGCTTTTTCGGTCACGAAGGAAAGGACGGATTTCATTCGAAATTGTTTGTTTTCATCGATTTTGGAGCAAGTGCAAACTCGTTTCTCAGCGCTTGTGGGGCAAAACGGGAACCGAGGTTATCTCTTCTTCCTTCTGGGTCGTTTGATCACTCATTTTTACTACAGTGTAGAAGAAATTACTCTGATGCTTCTAGAAGATGCACACAACTTTTACCAATTGGCGGGCGGACCGAATAGGTGAATACCATCCGCACGTCAACATACTGTTTTATCAATGCTTTGTAGTTTTCTCGAAGAAATTCGCAACATTGCGGTCAACAGTCGCCTGCTTTCCAATGGTACTCTTGCACGACTCAAAAAGGCTCCAGTATTATTGGCCCTTCAACGTCGTGTATCAGTAGAAGAGACCTCGAAAAAGGTGGTCGATGGAGATGAAAACTGGGAGACTCAGTATGATTTGAAGAGGCCGGATCAGATAGTGATTGCTGACGACTCAAACTCTCTTCAATTGTTCGGCGACAAGTTGTTTGTGGCACCCCAGGAAGATATATTAGAAGGTATGGTTCAATCCGACGATCCTGTTCCATCATATTGAAGAGCCTATTTCTACATATAGCCTTCTACATACTGCTAGGCTCTAAACGGCTCAGCGCTCTGGTGCAAGAAAACTACGAAGTAACCAATGAGATTCATAATTCCCCCCAAGCCGCTAAACTTCGAGCGCATATCTTGGAACGTTTGCCTCTATTCTTGCACGAACATACTCATGCCAAAACGAAGACTTCGTTTACTTGGCTGAGCTCCAATAACAATTTTATCGTTAGATCATTCGGTAAAATATCTGTAGTCAAATCTCTCAAGTTTGGTTCTGTCAACTTGTCGAAGCGACAGGGTGCATCCGTTGTTGGACCAAAATCCATTAGAGGCCCTGTCCAAATTTGGTTGGCCAATGACGTGGAAACAGATATGTATGAGTAAGTTGGAACCTTCATCTTCCTCGCAGTCCTCGGTCCAAACAATTAATACAGGGTCGCTACATCTTTTAATCGGCTTTTCTTCGAAACTCCTAAAGCGAATGATGCCTTGCTGTTCATGACAATCCTTTCAACTGATTTACAGGCTCTCAAACGTCGAGGATATAACGGTAAGGGCTAAAGATATTGCTTTGACTACCACTTGAATTACCCGAACAGTTGAACGCATCGAGCGAAAATATCGCGAACAAAGGGCGGAGCAAAGGAAAGCTGCTGAAGAGCGCCAAGCAGTCGAAGATGGGAAGGTGAAATCATTGATGTCGAAACCTCCTACGCGGGTATCAACACCAACGCCAGTACCCGGAACTCCACTTCCTGGTACATTCTGCGAAATGCCTCAGAACACTGACATTCCCATTGAACATAGTCCTGTTCCTCCTTCATTAGCCGAAAAAGGACTTAACTCAATGGGGAGACCTAATTCAACGTTGAACCCATTTCATAAGTTCGGTCGAAAGTTGGGCTTCAGAGGGACAGAGGATAGCCTTGATAGTTCCCCCAGTCCCTCAATTCCACGAAATCCTATCCAAGGTGCTACACCCCTAGGAAATATAAGTAAGCTAGTCGGATGCGTGTTCCGCTCTACGCTAAAGTTGTTTTTGTAGCCGCCAACATTGATATGGCGATAAAAGCTTGTCGGCCTGAGTCTGGTGACCTACTGCGGAATCGCGAACAGATGCAGCAGGTGAAAGAGTCATTAAATGAGGGGTATTGCGACATTTCTGGGCGTGCGGAGGATCTACAGCACGCCGGAACAGTGGGCGCGCTCAAAGTGTACTTGTCTGCAGGTTTGGAGTTCTTGTTCATTTGTCTTGAAGTCAAAACTGAATTCATTTCTGAGTAGAAGTCCCAAACAAGCAGACCTTCTTGACGGATAAAAGTGCCCCGTTACAAAGGTTCTTGGGCATCGTGACATCTCTCGCACGAATCTATAGCCTTCCACTCACCAGCCTACATATTTTCTACGACCTCACAGGACCATTGATTGCTTTCAATCGAAATGCAAGCATTTTTCTGAACCTTCGGTTCTACGAAGCCTGGCGTGAGCTCCCCGGCCTCCTGGCTCTATTTTTAATATTGACAGGTATGTCTTCTAGATGACTCTGAAGTTGTTGGTGGAGACCTCAGCGCGGCCCTTGTGTCTTGGTAAGGTTGTTAGTTGGTGATTTATCCGTCGCATATCTCAATAAGGTTGCTTCTAATGCAGGTACTTCACACTCGCACATGAAATAGCTCACAACCTTGTTCAACCACATAACTCTGAACATGAGTTTTACTTCGCAGCCATTTGTGAAAGGCATGTTTTGCAGCTTGGTTTGGAGGCATCGAGGAGTTGATTTATCTATGAGAAGAGTTGTTCAATTGTTTGTATCATTTGCTTTTTGTTCGAACGGATGAATAGATATATGCTCAAACCTGCGTCTTCACAGAAGATGTTATTTAATACATACACGTCACGTCTCATCAGGTCTCAGTAGCAGGGGCTGGTTCGACTCTACTCAACAGTATACAATGAGGTTCTGGCTTTGGGGAGGCACCTCAGCTATGCTTGGATATGGGGTCGTTTACCTCGATGTGTTTCAGGGAGTCAGGCGAGCCGCAGTGCAACCTGGGGCTTATCTAAGGTCTTGTTGTCTCGTAGATACACTGTATGTACTTGTGTACCTATAACTTCTGGGCGGTCCGAACAACAAACTCCAGCACAGAGAGGTCAGTAAATATTTTCTGCCTTTGGAATATTTACAACATGGGACTGAGCTAAAGAGTCCGATTCTTTACCCCGAACTTTTGGCAAACAGGACTAAGGATGTGGGGAGGACAGGAAAAAATCCTCGCATTTAACAGACCTTAACAAACCGATTTGAAATAGATACATCGCCACTCAGAATTTGGCCAGTCGAAAACATATTTCCACTGATTTGTATAACATGTTCGTCGAGCAGTCTCTGCCGCTATTTCAGCTTCAAATTCCGCTGACATCCGCGATAATAGTGGTACCGGTGGAAAAAAATAATAGTCGCAAGGACTGACGTTACAAATAAGGAAAGCAAAAGTGTGAGAAAGTCGTTCGCGTTGATCCTTCTGCCCTTTCAGCTTCACTCCCTCTTTTCGAAAAAGTAAGTATACAACAGGTGCACAATACCGTGGTGCATTTGTCCCATATAACTTAAGATATATCTCCGGCTGTTGCTACTTTCCTGGTATTGCTCTTCCCACTATTGGCGTTTTCTATACTAAGGTATCACGTCCAGTTAGAATCGTTGGCGGCCGAATCCATACTCCATTGCCTGTATTGCGGCTGGAAAGCTGAAGAATATCGTGGAATGTACCATCGACCTCAGCAATCCGTTCGGACTTCGTCCAATCGTTCTTTTGCCGAGTCACGGACTGCAATCCCGCGTATCTCTTCCAGTCCTAGACTACCTCCTCTTTCACCTCCGACGTCGATGCCATACTCTTCCAAACACGCTTTGCCTGTAAGCGCCACTCCACAGGACCTTGTTTCACCAAGAATATGCGGGATGCCACTGAAATACGTTTCGTGCGTTCCACTTCTCTGATTTTGTTTGCTCTGCTTGACTTGTGATTTATAGTCTCGTCACTCTCGCCGTTCAAAATGCTGCGCTATCAATAGTCATGCATTATTCCCGTGTTTCAACACCTCCATCGCTCGCATATTCACCGGCCTCCGCTGTTCTTTTAAACGAGCTTCTGAAGGGCTCGATATCTTTCGTTATTGCTTTGTCGAGGACTCGTGAAATGGCAGACATATCATGGCGTCGAATGTCCCTCTGGGAAATCCTGCGTTCTCTTCCATATCCCGGAAGTACCTCTTTCTGGACTCTTTGTGGAGAAATATTCAGTCCAGATTGTTGGAAGCTTTCCATTCCAGCTATCCTATACGTCGTTCAAAATTCGCTCCAATTCGTCGCCATCAGCAATCTCCCTGTTGCTTCCTTTCAGGTTACGTATCAAATGAAAATCCTGACAACGGCGGCCTTCTCCGTCGCACTTCTTCGTAGAAAATTGAGCTCGACAAAATGGCTATCACTTTTCTTCCTGGCCATAGGAGTCGGGATCGTGCAAATACAAACGTCCTCGGTCTCTGCACCCAAGAATCAATCTGTCGGGAGCGCTCATGACTCTGCACCGCTTCATATTCATGTCATGAGTCCATTGAAGGGATTTGGTGCAGTGACTGCCGCTTGTTTCACGTCAGGGTTGGCCGGTGTTTATTTCGAGATGGTTCTCAAAAACTCCAAAGCCGACCTCTGGGTTCGGAATGTCCAACTGTCCTTGTTCTCGCTTATCCCCGCTCTCTTGCCCATTCTCTATTCATCGACTCCACCTTCCGTTGGTTTCTTTGAAGGTTTATTCAGAAACTTTGGGATATGGGCCTGGGCGACTGTTGCGATACAAGTATTTGGTGGGCTAGTCACTGCCATCGTGATCAAGTATTCGGACAACATATTGAAAGGTTTTGCTACCAGTCTTTCGATCGTGCTGTCCTTTTTGGCATCAGTCATGCTATTCGACTTTAGGATTACACCTTCCTTCGTTATCGGGGCTTCGACCGTCCTTTGTGCTACTTGGATGTACAATCAGCCTCCTGGCAAGGATCCGCTCGTATCCATTGTCCTCACTGGACAATCTGAGAACAAGATGCCTTTTACGCCAGTCGACGCGAAAGAGCCTATCATAGGCGAGTTTCCACGAAAAAAGTCTTCAACTTTCGGGAGCCCCCGCGGCATTGCAACTGCTCTTGGCTTGAGTGCCCCGGAAAATCGTGAGCCAAGCAACATGTTAGATACTCAACGGTACAATCATGCACCATATGGATCGCCTTTCCCATCTCGGCCACCTTCTCGAGCGCCTTCAAGGACACCGACTCCTCAGCCTCCTCCGGCCTCTTCATGACAGTGTAACTCATCGTTGAGGAGTCAAATGTACATCGATGATCATTTATTCTGACGAAAAGACGATACCAAGTAACTACATGCACAGCTGGTGCTTATAACTCCTTGCTGACTGCCTTACTCTGACTCTATGTGTCCGCATTTTTCATTCGCCACGACTCTGATACCCTTCATAAATAATATTCCTTCCTCACACATAGAGCGTTTCGTACAGACACAGACTTCTTATGATTGGCCCGTACATATTACAGTAATGCCTCGACGTACACCTCAGCCGCAATTAGCTGCCTTTCTTCAATCGTTTCATTCATTTTGGCTTAGAGTAGTTTTTTGTTACACTCATTTTCTTCTTAGTTGGAATCATGTTAGGAAAATAGCTCATGCAAATTTCCGGGATGAAAGAAATTCAAGCTTTAACTAACTGCCTACAGCGAAAACAACGTGCGGGAATTCCCACACTTGATCTCCATCAGCGACGAAGCTGTCAGGCTTGTCAAGCTTGTCATATTTTATTACAGCACTTCCTCCACAGCCGGCCTGCAACAGTACGCTTCTAAAGCCTACTTTGTACCTGGACCTTCCTCTCTTTATCATGGCCCTTCGTTTTCAGTCCAATGTCGACTTCACTGACGTTCCGATCCCAACTACAACCCGTCCAAATGTACCTTCCTCTGGCGCTACCATTCGCCGTGCCAAAACTTTGACTCGCCCAGAGCGATCCGTAGCACCCGTTCCTCTCATTAACTCACATCCAGCAATCGTCCCCGACTCGAGCTATAATGGGTCACAAGTCTGGCGGATAACCTCTCGTGTTCTTACCTGCTGGGCTCCAGATTTTCTGCTGAGCTCATTGGGTGGCTTAAAGGACAAAAATGTTAGACAGGCATGGAGGGAAAAGATGACGCTATGTTTGATTATACTGGCAATGTGTGGCCTCATTGGCTTTGCGACTGTTGGGACACAGCGGGTTTTGTGTCCACAGAATGCAAGTTCGCAGACCCAATTCCTCCGTTTGAATTCGACACCTGGCACCCTTGGTGTTCTCGGGCATGTTTATAATGTTTCCTCTGCCAAATCCAGTACAGTCAACCTACTGGGCCTCTCTGAAGCATCTTCTGGACAGGACATTACTCAGTATTTTAATAGGGACGCTTCAGACTTTGGTGAATGCTCTGGACTTTCCTTCCGAGTTGCCCTAGATGCTCCTTGTTCGACAACCAATCCTTGCACCCTTGGGAATATTAATTCCAGCTCCACCTTCACCAGCCTCGGCATGCAGGATACTGGTGCGATTGTTGGCTATTCTTGGGAACAAGTCACCACCCTCCAGAACTATTTCGTGATTGATGGCGCTGTTCTCAACCTAACCACATACATGAATCTTCACCCCACGTCCGTTCCGACCGACAATGTAGACGCTGCCCTGCGCACCTTGTTGCAAGGGTCTACCTCTGTACGTGGCAGGGACGGAACTCGCCTATTCTACAGTCGTTCCGATCTCGAATCTGCTGTGCCATGTCTCAAGCAGCGATACTATGCCGGCAATATCGACAAAGTTACACCTGGATGCTTTGCCTCTCAATTAATACTCTACGCCGGCCTAATTGTCATCCTCGGTCTTGTTCTCATTCGTTTTCTAATGGCTTGCATATTCAGCTGGTTCCTATCGGGTCGTCTTGCTGGTGCACCTGATAGCGACACTCTTAATAGGAATGCCATCAGTCCCGCCGTTATGCCGGAGGGGGCCAATGTTTCTATTGACAATAAAAACGGGACAGCACCTTGGGCAGCCCCCGGAGGTGGTGCAAAAAAGCTGAACAAGAAGGACTATAACAAGTCCGACCGGTCTTTCGGTTCGTCTACCACCCTCACCAACTCCACCTCTGACAGCTCGGTTGCTCCTGTCATGAGCCTAGCGTCAATAGGTGCGGAGCTTTTCGCTATCTGTTTAGTTACATGTTACTCCGAAGGCGAAGATTCACTGCGAACGACCCTCGATTCAATATCACGGACGACTTACAGTGATTCGAGAAAATTGCTCTTTGTCGTCGCGGATGGGATGATCACCGGCGCAGGTGAGAAGAAAAGTACTCCTGACATTTGTGTTGGTCTGTTGGAAGCAGATCCGCGATTTGGAAACCCTATTCCTATGATGTACGAGGCGGTCGGGTCTGGGGACAAGGGGATTAACAGGGCAATGGTGTACGCCGGGCATTACAGTGAGTTTCAATCGCCTTCTGGAAAATGCGCCTATTGAGCACCATTGAAAGCTGTCGCTGGTCGTCGAACCCCTACGGTCATTGTTGTCAAATGTGGTACAGAAGCTGAAGCTGCAGCTGGTCATAAAGCCGGAAATCGAGGAAAGCGCGACAGCCAGCTTATCTTGATGAACTTCTTCTCCCGAGTCACCTACAATGACCGTATGACGCCGTTGGATTTCGAGCTCTTCCGAAAAATACATGTTCTCATGGGAGTCACGCCAGATTTTTTCGAAGTCTGCCTGATGGTATGGACAACATTTCAAGGCTGCATGCACTCGTATTCTAAACCTATCATCTAGGTCGATGCTGACACAAAAGTTTTCCCTGGCTCTCTCGGCTCTTTGGTTAATTGTATGCACCACGACCAAATGATCATGGGTTGCTGTGGAGAAACACGGATAGCTAACAAACGACAGAGCTGGGTCACAGCTATCCAGGTGTTTGAATACTTCATCTCTCATCAAATGGCTAAAGCCTTTGAAGCAGCTTTCGGTGGTGTCACTTGTCTCCCCGGATGTTTCTCAATGTTCCGACTAAAAGCCAGAAAGTCTAGTGGCGACGACTGGGTACCTCTTATCATCAAACCCGAAATTGTGAAGGAATACAGTCAGAATGAAGTGACAACCTTACATCAAAAGAATTTGCTTCTTCTTGGAGAAGATAGGTTTTTGACCACCATCCTCCTCCGAACGTTTCCGAATCGCAAAATGATGTTCCTTCCGCAAGCGCGGTGTAGAACTGTCGTCCCCGATACCTTCAAAATGCTATTGTCTCAACGCCGACGATGGATTAATTCTACCGTTCACAATCTCATGGAACTTGTTCTCGTCCGCGACTTGTGTGGCACCTTCTGTTTTAGCATGCAGTTTGTCGTATTTATGGACCTTCTTGGCACGGTGGTTCTTCCTATCGCTATATCCCTTACTTATACATTGATTGCGGGAATGGCTCTCGACCCTCCGAAGACATTTGAAGAAGCCATTCCACTTATCCTCCTTGTTTCCGTGCTGGGTCTTCCTGGTGTCCTAATTCTGATCACAACCGGCAAAGTCGTTTACTGCTTCTGGATGTTGATATATCTGGCTGCCTTGCCGGTGTGGAATTTTATCCTTCCAATATATGCATTTTGGCATTTCGACGATTTCACCTGGGGGGAAACCAGGTACGTCCGCCAACATTCTTTCTGAACAGTGCTAATATCTGTGTTCTCATTGTGTAGAAAAGTGGAAGGCGAAGTGAAACAGGTTGATCACAGTGCAGGTGGTAAGAAGCTTGATAATCAAACTGTGCCGTTACGGAGGTGGGAGGATTGGGAACGATCCCGACTTCGTAAGCAGCGTCGGGAGGAGCGAAGACGGAGAGAATTTGAGCGGGCTCATCCTGCAGGATACGTTCCTGGTGAAGATGATTTACTGAGCGCCCGGGACGTCCGTAGTCAATACGATGGGTCTGATGCCTACTCGATCACTTCATCAGAAGATGATCATTGGGGTATGCAGATTGGCGGTTACAACGAAAACAGTACACAGTACCCTCCACCTCCGGTTGGACTGATGCCAAAGGACCGTGCGATGGAGTCGGCCAAGACTGTAGACGCAAGCGAACTAGAAGCCATGCTAGAGTCTGGCTTCGATGAGCGAGACAGACCCCCAACGGCACCCGCTTATACTCCCCGTTTCCAGCTTTCGGATAATGGTTCCGCGACACAATTGGCCACAGGGAACAACGGTTACGCGCCGTTGACACGATCGACATCTCCTACTAATACACCCACTTCTCCATCATTTGGTGCATCAAGAGCTGGTTCTGGAGGTGCACGACAACATTATGGTCCTTTGGGTCCTCTTGATCCCGCTACGAGACTGTGAAGGTGCTTGGACTTGTGAACGGACTTTTAACATTAGGCTTTTCCTTCTGCATTTCCGTATATCTCTTTGTATCCACTATACCCTCCCATCCTTCGACCGCTCGCTCCCCTGTTCGCTGTCTCTCCCTCTCTACGAATCGCTCGCAAGTTGCTAGAGTCTCATTTAATACTTTATCAGCGGTCTCACAAACATATTTGTTGGGTTGCATAGTTGGAAGTTTATCTTGTCGTATATATACGCTCACTCGCATTCTTTAGTATGCATTATATCATGAACAGTAAAATATCTGCGCCGAAAAATCATGAGCCCGAATGACAGTTCCCAAATCTTAACCCAGGAGTGAGGAGTAGACCATCAGCAAATTATGTATGGAGTGGAATCTTTGATGGTCGGGCACTTGCCGCTCCATACATGTTTTGCATTGCAAAATCGGATCACTTTGCATTCTAGATTTTGAGAGAATCATAACCACATTAACTTACGATGAATCATTATCCAAACCATAATCTGTGCCCCCGGTGTGCGTTCTGAAAAGCAATCAGTCGCCTGAAAGTAGCAAAGTCTAAAGCTGACTTCCTGAACCTGATGACACTTCGGGTTGAGTTCGAGGTAGAAAGAGCTGAAAGCGAGTCAAAATTGGAGCAAGGATGTTTCATTGCTAGAGCTATCGAAATTTGGTGTATACATATATGGGAAAACTCGAATCAGAAGTCTCCTCTTCGAGACATTCTCGTCCCTCACTCGTCTTTGACATATCCTGCTTCAATATCTTTAAGAGTTCCTGCTTCGGTACCTTCGAGTTTCTTATTGTTGTAGTCTGCATTCCAAATGTAGAAATAGACCGCAGGACCCCACACGATGAATGCACCGACGATATTTCCAAGGTAGGTGGCAATCAAGGATCTGGGGGCAAAGAGAAATCAAGAAGGGTTTTAGCGTACACAGAATGAAGAACATACTTCCGGATATAATTCGCTGTTGACAAGGATGGAGTGTCGAACATTATCCCAAGCGGGATGTAGAACATGTTTGCGATAACTGGAGAGCGTAGGTTAAATATCAGTGCAGTTTGTAGCATGAATACAGCGAACCATGATCGAATGAACATGCAACAAAGATCTCAAAAATGCCTAAGTATCTTGCTAGTTGGTCGTATTGTAGTGTTCAACTTACCCATATTGGAATCCAGATCGCAACCAACTAGTGCCATGGTCAATGTCCTCGATACAGTAGCCGCGGCAACAAACATGCTTGCCTTTGAAACGGTCTCTCTAGCACCCACAGACAACTATGAGTTCAAGGCCATCAACGCTGGAGTCGTTCTTAATTCTCGTTCCAAGACGCACCCATATTGCGATACAGACCAGGATGTTGCATCCAATTCCTCGGAGAAAAATTTGATGCCATTGTGGGACAACCGCCTTTTTGCTATTGAGTTTGAGTCTTTCACATTATGGATGTAGATTATTAGCCAGCGTACCTCGCAAACGCTTGGACGCCGCTGAAGAACGGTTCCGAGGAAAGAATGTCGCTATCTAGAAATTGAATGTTAAATCTTGAAATATCCTCGTGAACGATACAATCGCACAATGAACCAATACAGCAGCTACGAAACCAAGTAAGTAATGGCCATTTTCTAATTAAGAATTCAAAGTTTTCACCAGAAAAGAGGCTTCCCGCTAGATTACCGAACGTGACTGAGAAGTGCGTTAATGATTGAACGTCACCAAATTGGGCTTCCACAGCTCACCAATGAGCCAGTTTATCGGAAGACTCCACCAGGGAATTTGTCCGCTCGCGATGCCCATTGGCAGAACCTGAGTCTAATGAGAAGCTTTCCTCTTGACTGAATGTCAAAGAATCCAATCTCACCATCATATTGCTGGTTAAAAGCTCCAGGCCTAACATCGGAATCCTGTGCAAAATTCAGAATTTGCAAGAAGAATGTAAGATATAACGAGTACAATACGAATCCAGAGGGGAAGACGAAGCCGCCCAAGATCTTTGGTATCGCAGGATTGGCAGAGGCTTCTGACAGCGCGGGGGTACCGCCGGACACAATCTCGTTCATAAGTGCTCCAAAAGAGAGCATAAGACCAGCTAGAACCTATGGGTATATTCTTCAACTCTGAAAGCTATTGGGGTGCTGTTGAAATACGCACGGCCTTGAAGAACACCATGTCATACCTCATCCGATGTTTTGTCACCGCTTGTTGAACCAACACAAGGGTAACCTCGTCGGGCTTCAATGTGCTTTCCGGGGATGGCATGGGCGTCGATGTCGTACAGTAAATCGTTTTCGTAAGTTATTTTCGTGAACGTCGTACTATAGGGCACTCGATAACTGAGCGAAGATTTCACGAAAATATTTGGTACGGACCTTGAGGTTGTTTCTAGCGGGTCATCCTGCTACATAATCTCTTCTTAAATGTCTGTGCTCTCAATTTGGCCTGATGAAAGGTTATCTTCGAATTTACCATGAGTTGTGGCGTGGAGGTCTTCCGACCACTTGTGGTCGCAGGACGATGAGAATAGGTATACTCTTGGGGAAAAGGAAAGTATTTTTCGAGTCAATGGGTGAGATTGATTTTCAGACATTAATATTAACACGGAAAGTCACCTTCAAGGAGGAGGCAAACTCGATCAAAAGATTCCAGCCCGTGTGCTCATTGTCACCTTTGATTATTACTTTTTTGGGCATTCTCGAATACTCAGGTCCTAAAACCGAGGATGTCCGTTATCTTCCAAGAATTTGTCTGATTGGGCATTGCCTCACTTTTGTGGTGTATTAGAAAGGTTTCATACCTATGCGTAGAGGCATATATTGATAACACGAGATGATACGATCGCGAAAAGTTTTGATCATTTTGAGGCAAGCCAGGGCACCAGGTAGTAGTATGCCATACTGTAGATAGATCCATTCAGCAGGTAAACTGGATGTACTTCTTGAATCTCACCCGCGTTTCCAGATCACATACCACCCACGCTGAAAACTAGCCATCGCTGTGAGCTTTTACTCCAAATGCAGCTTGTGTTCTAGTCGTCACGTTGCATTCTTGATTATTTGATCACAAGGTTGAGTTCCCGAACAAAGCCGAACAAGCAGTCTCTGAACTTCAATCCACCCATGAATAATCCTTCCTGCACTTACGGCCCTCATCGGCTAATTCACCATGCATTCCCACCATAATCTATGTAGTTCCATAGTCCAAGCTCTTGAAGCCGAAACTTGTTGGTAGTGGAAGATTGTAACAGGTCAGATCAAATCCACCTGTGCCGAACTGCCGATCGTATATAAAGACTACTCGTAGATACGAGTAGAGTAGTTTTTCTTGAATCCAGCGCTATCCCTGTCATTCGAGCGACTCTCCGTGTAACCGACAGGTTACATTTTTTTGACAGTCCAGCGACTACTTATACTAAAAACTTTTCTTGTCCTTGCTCTGGATATTCCTCAGTCTGATCACCTGGGATCTTCCGACATTGACAAGCACAACTCCAACCATTCACAAAACCCCCCCCCCCAAAAAATCTCTCCCAAAACTCATGTCCGAAAAATTTCCATCTCATGTCCTTCGGTCTAGAACTCGTGGCGATGCTTCGAATCCCGACAGAACTGGATCTCAAAACAGCCTTCGGGTTACACAGCTCAAACCTGTGCCGCAGGGTCCGCCCGTAAGTCGCAACGAGGTTTCCCCTCGGGTTCTTAAAAACACAGACTCATCCCATCGTGGAGAGGAAACTGATTCGCGCGTGAAAGCAGCAAAAGAGTACACCATAGTAGATGGAAATATTCTTAATAAAATTGATAATTTGTCTGATATCTCATCTGAATTGTCACCCATGCCCGAGAATGAGAACAACGATGATGGTGGTGGACTATGAACATTGGTTCAACCTCGTCGTAGTCGTAGTCTTGATAACCTCAAGCAAATAAAAGTGCAAAGGGATTTATTCAGGGATTTATTCCTTTATACAAAGCTTTCTAAGGAACAGGAAGCAACTGTCAGAGCTGCAGAGAACCAACTGACAGCTACTCAGCTTGAACAAATCCGAAAGAGGGATATGATTATTCAGCAACAACAACTGAAATCCCCAGGAACTGGCACATTGTCATATGTGGCCAAGGGTAAATTCACTGATCATAATGAAGAGATTAGTGATGACGAGCTCAATACTGAGAAGCAGAAAGCTGCTCTCAATAAATGGAATGTCATTCGCAATGAGCAATCTAAATCTGAGGGTGAATCTCAGATCGAACATACCTCTGACCAAGAAAGTCATTGAGGTCAGAAGAAGAAGATAAACGGCTCAAAGAGAGCTAGCACTGGGTGGAAAAGCTCATAAATCACGTGACTTTTAGGAATATTACAGTAAACTTATAATTTCCGAAAACTTTCAAAAGTTTACAATAAGTTTTAACTCTTACATTGAATTTATATGAGGGCATATATATTTTTTTTGCATCCTATAAGATTGCTGTAAGTAGCAATACTTACAGTCAACTTTTGGAATATTTTTAGCAAAAGATATAGTAAATTTCCCATAAACATTGAGCTTAAAAAACTAACATCAAATTTACTATAAATATATTGTAAGTTTGCAGACTGACAAGTAATGATATTTTCCCATTGGCTTTGCATAAGCTTAATAATTTCAGGTCAACTTTTTATGA